>JABSTQ010002668.1:0-71930 GCA_013358835.2 Ixodes persulcatus
AAAGTAAACAACAAGTTGATACGGTGAAACACTTACTGAAGGAATGGAAGAGTGCCCGACATCGCGAACGTTCTACGATGTGGTTCTCTGCCGTCTAATGATTGGCCATACGCGACTAACGCACGCGCATCTTCTGCGTGGTGAAGATTCCCCGGAATTGCCATATCCATCTAACCATACATCATATTTTACTTCAATGTAATGCCTATGGCCCAGAACGCCGTAACTATTTTTCGCAGCTATACAAGGAGCATACCCCTTTACATCTCATGACTTTACTTGGCGACTAACCTATTATTCCACACTCTTGAGTTTTTAATTTCCTCAAAGCAATCTGCCTTCTACAACGACTGTGATTCTATTCTAGGTCCCCAAATAAATGTTCATATCTTTTACACTTTACACACCTCAGATTTATAGTTTTATCCTATCATATGCTACTAGAGCTCTTTCTTCTCGCAACCCTTTTTGGCAATACTTTGTGTACCTGGCCCATTATAGCCCTAGGCGCTTTTCTGCCACAAAAATCCAATCCAATCCAATCCCCTCCCCGTGCTCGGCTGGAGTTAAATGCACGAGGCCGCCTATAAATGTTCTTCCAGGCCAAAGTAGCTTTTTCGCAGCGTCCTTTTTTTACAATCGCGCAACGCACACTTACCTGGAAATGTTATATTTCTTTGAAAAAGTAATAATTTAAGACGACTTTGAGAACCTGCGCGCGTTTCGTGCATTAAACTAAAAAAAAAGACGCAAGGATATAAAAAAGAGAGTCAAAAGTACGCAGGTTGGCGCGCTTCCGACTTTTGATAAATGGCGGCAGCTGGTTTACAAAACACAAACCAATGAATAACCTATATTTTATGAACAATTCAACAAATAATTAATGTGGTCACCATTCTATTCTCTAGCTATGTACGCGATTTCACTCACTATCGGTCACTGAGGAATGCTTAGTGGTAACCGCACACAATCTAGCCAGATAAAGTAGCTATTCTATTGAATTGTCGTGATGGCAAATGTACCTCTCTAAAAAAAAAGAGAACTCTATATATTTTATTGAAAGTCAATGTGGCCGCTTGTACAATCTATCTCGCGCCAATTTTGCTGCGTGTCTTATCTCTGGCCCTTTGGAACGTTTTATGGCTGCTCGAAGTTTTATCTGCAGGACGACGACCTGCCTTCCCACTTACATATGCAAAGACAGCCTTGAAAAGGAGACGCTCAGTCAGATATGCCATCACTGCCCTTGCTAAAAAAAAAAAAAAAATAACTGTATAGGATTTTAACTGGCTTAGGTACTGTTGTTGAAAAAACCACAACTTAAATTGCAAAACAGTGAACCGGCTCCTGGCAGAGGTGTGTGTTCGAAACATGGTAGGGGAACGGAATCCATGCGTCGGTTGAGGAATTCCACCACTGGAGTGCGTCGCCAAATACTCCTAGTAATTTAAGCTTTATTGATAGAGCCACGGTTTACCGTAAAGTGTTGCCTCAGAAAAGGGAAACAACGCCCGTATCGCCCTCACCTTTTACACTGAATCGCCTTCCGCGATGATTTACCAATGTATTCCAAATCGGTAAACAGCTTTTAATGAGCGGCATGATTAAACATAAACACAGCCCCATTTCGTTACAGCATTACGCTTTAAACATGGCTGTCACCGGTAACGTGCCTAGTAAATGATCCAGGCGTGAGAGAAATCAAAAACTAAAATTCCTAAAATATTTTGATCTTTTTTATATATGTATTTACAATTAAAGATATAATGCCGTAGCTTACTCAAGAGAACTACGGCCCTTGACGTTTTAATTGTCCGAGGGAGGAGTTGACGAGTTTCCTTTTAAGTCAAGACCATTTCTGTGATTATCGATGTTCGCCAGACTCTGTTTTATTGTACTGAGTGAACGTTTATGCAAAAACGAAGTGGACGAACAGGGAGGGGTGGACAAGGACAAGCGCTTCTTCTTGTCCACTCCTCATATGAGCGAAGAGGACGATAAAGGATTGAGCGAATGAAATAGACGAGCCTCTTTCATTTTCTCACTCCGCTATCGTCCTCCTTTCTCATAAGAGATGACGCACGTGACGACCCCGTGAATGGTACAAGACCTCATTACCCGCCTGTCTGGTCCACATTTTCACAATGGAAGCCGTCGTGGAAGAGAAAGAGGTCAGATCGAAAACTCAAGATGTGGACATTCCTGACGTTCATTTAGGACAATATTTCCAGTCTATCTGCGAAAGGTTCAAGGACCGGACAGCACTGGTTGGTGAAACACTTTCAATTCTTCAAGAAACGGCACTTTTTTTTTTTTTTATGGAGTTAATTGAATTTATGGGCGTGGTACGCCACTCGGGATATCTATGCAGTCTCGACCTCTGGTACAGTCTTTTCACTTTATTACCTTAAAGTTCCCCCGTTAGGGGGTATTACATAAGGGGGTGGGACGTACAAATAAACAATTTAAAAAAGTGTAACATTAATTGACTGTGATAGATTAATGGTGACACTTTCTACGAGCTTGATGGGCAGGTGATGGCAGCGATGTTGTTTGAAAAGCCGTTCCAGTCTTTGGCTGCGCGGGAAAAAAGTGAGGCAGAAAAGGTGACAGTGCGGGACCGCGGGCGGGCGACCTGGAGGAGATGACCAGTGCGCTGGGTTACGATGGAAGGGGTGATACCAAGCGTGGAGCAGAAGAACTTGTGAAAGAAAGAGCGGCAGGAATTGCGGCGACGACAAGTAAAGTTAGCAAATATGATTCAGCTTTTAGGGACGAAACACTGACATCGTATGATTACAACGTCTGCATGAATCTGGTGGCGCGATTTTTAAAGTGCGTCGATGCCATTGATAAGACACACTAGGCGTGGACTCCAGATTGCCGGGTGGAGCGTTTTTAAGTTATCTTACAATCTGAGAACGGCGTGGCAACTCTTTCGAGGGTTCGGCCTCCAGAATGTGATCGTTGCCTTTCGCCGTGTTTTGGCTGAGCGTGCACGCCAGGGGTTCACGGGACGCGTCGTCGAATGTAGCAAGCTCACGCAGGAGGCTGAAGCTCCTCCCTGCCCTTTTCATTCTGCCAGTCACTAGACGTAATATTTTTAGCGAGTGGGATTTTCGCGTCTGCAACAACTCTCACAGGCCTCAGCGAAACTCCTCATACATAATTTCTCCCCGGCACATGACAAGAACAAGCCACCCGCGCAGGGAGTTAACCTAGTTAATATCTAGCCTGACTTTATGCCTGAGCCCTATACTCAATGTGGTCACGGAAACCAAGTGTTTCACTTCACAGTCTTACTGTCCCGGTACTGGGGGTTGGAATTAATACTTTTTTCGCGAACTCCTCGTGGACGTTGGAGTGACAGCTGAGACTCTCTGCAGATTGACGGGATTACAGACGAACGCTGGAGCTACGCCCAGCTTCTCGAGCTTTCGTCCCGGGTTGCAGCGGGTCTCCAGAAGTTGGGCTTCAAGCCTGGTCAGCTGGCCGGCCTGCACTGCGACGCCACTCCGAATATAGTATTCGCCTTCTACGGTACCGTGCTGGCTGGCGGCAGTATGGTTTTCGCCAAGTCGAGTCTTACAGAAAGTGAGTACAGTATTGTTCGGATTTGCCCACTACACGTGTTAAGGAGGATTTATCCAATCGTCACTCATTGGGCAGATTTTGCTAAACCAGCCTGAGTTTCAAAAAATGAACTAGCTCATTGATTTGTTTTGAGGTTCATTGTGTATACGCAATAAAGGTCGTACCCCTTAGATTTTCCCCTGAAATCGCTAAATATTTTTAATAAAATCCAGAATTATTACCATTTTGACTGTTTTGAGCGCATTTTGAGGCAGTAAACCCCTGAACACTGAAGGAAGGCTAACTGTCTTATTTGCGAATCGGTGTAAATACATTTTACAGGGCCGTTTTTGCTAGCTTTTGTTTGAATGGGTTCGACGAGATGGCGACACCAGTACCGTATTCCCCATGCGTTAACACTTGATGTTGCTGTTTTTGACGAGCCTGCACGGACGGCAACTCGCGGCACAATTCTTTTGCTTGACATCGCCGAGATCAGTTTTGACGTTTTGCCAGTGAACGGTCTGTGTGAGATTTGTGTCTGCTGCACCACAAAAAAGTAGGACCAATGAGAGGCGAAGCATGTATGGCGCAGTGATGCCACTACGACGTGTTATTTCTGGCTGCCGCGCGACGATGGTCTGCTGATTCGATGGTCTGTGTGTTGGCCACTTACATACCCAGCGTAGACTTGGATTGGGCGTCATTTAGCCGCTGTTACGTCTCCAGGTCGCAGACCCTTCTTCTGACTTCTGCTCAGCAAAGAAGCCGAACTTCCGTTCTAGCTGGTAGGGGCGTTTTTGCCAGCTGCTCTACAGCCCAGTCACGTGGGTGTACCTGAACAGCCTCTTCGCCCACCCGCAGTCATCCATATGTCGAAGACGTCCGTCGTAGCCGATTTTACTCGTCACTTCTCTGGCAAACAAAGACCAACCCAGGTCTCTCTGAATGGCCCCATTTGCTACGGTCCCTTGGCAGCCCAGCGCTTGTCTTCCAATCTCCCTTTGACTACGTTCCATATGAGCTCGAACGTCTCCTGGAATACACAGCACAACATTGATAAAATCAAACCTGGTACCTCCACCGCCTTCCACAACTACCAAGACACAATGAACCATTTACAACTTCACAAACTGTGTTTCATGAGTATGCCTGTTCCTCGCATGGCTGCTTGACGGAGGTGAGCATGGTGTTCTTGCAGGTAGTCTTCTGTGTCCTATGTCGATCTGCTGTAGTTTATTTAGCAGCTCAGCATGTGGTACACTGTCGCATGCCATGGCGACGTCCAGGAAGCGAAATATTAGTGTCCTATTTTTTTACGGGCCTCGTCGGAAACATTCTTTGGAGTTCCGTGAGCAAGCCGTTTTTCTTTGTCCATGCGTACTTATGCTCCTTCAGGACGTGGACGAAAGTCCGGTACATCGTGCTAGTCACAGTCCGAGGTCTGTAATTGCGCAAGTAGCGTTGATCACAGCTTTTTTGGGGGACGAGAATGACCTTGCGCTACTACAGTCTAGAGGTATGGCATGACTTCCAGATGCAATGTTGTGGAAAATGTCTGCAAGTTGATCCCTGGAAACCTTTCCGAGTGTTTTAAATACGCTTGTCGCATTCTCGTTAAGTCCATGAGCGGTGTTGTTTTTGATATGAGCTAGTGGGCGCATTACTGACACCCCGCCGATGGTTCCACTGTCAATGTCGTGTGGAGAACAACCCACGTTTTGACGAGGACATAGATCTTGAAGCGCGGGGCTTCTTCAGAGGCAAATATTCCTCCCCCAAGTGTTCTGTAAAGCTTTGTCTAAGTCTTTTCGGGCACAGCTCTGTGTTGTCGTCGTCAAAGATGGTTGGAACCTAATTTTTCCCATTGAGAGTTCCGAGATAACCGTCGGAACTTTCTGGGTACATCTCTCCCGCTTGATGCCTTTCATTGTGTCAAAATCGGCCTGCGATATCTTCTCTTGAATACGTTGTTTCGCGGTTCGCTTCTGGGCTTGATACATGCTACACTTTATTGGAACTTCGTCGCTTGGCCCCATACGAAATGCTCTTCGATGTTCTCTGTTCACCTCCTGTCGTACTCTGATGGCGGCTCGAATCTCGGCGTCCCACCACCGCGTTCTTCGTCTTCGTTCACCTCGGTCCTTCGTCAAGTATTCTCTGATGACTATCTTCAGTTCTTTCACGTATTCTGCCTAGTCAGCAGCAGCCCCACTCTTGTTGCTTTTTTTGAATTCCTCAACCACCAAGGTTTGTCGGGTGGGGCTTTGCTCCTTTTATTTTCCCCATTGCCTTCGATAATGCTGGTTTCATGCCGTTATAATCGCTGCCGATACTGGGTTCGCATTCTTTATCGATGTGAAATCGGACTAGATGTCGAGCCAGGTTATGTGACGCTAGAGCGTCCGCAATGCATGTCTTGCTTAAACGGGCATTCCAGATAAATTGTCACTCACATGACCCTCTTAGATATACTACCTCTAAGGCGAAGTCTTCAGCCATCTGTAACATTAGTCGCCCATTGTCGTCCTCCCATATATCTAGTTCGTGCAGATGTTCATTTTAATCACCCATGATGAATATTTCTTCCACAGTGATAAGTGCTTTAGCGTCATTCATCAAACAGGTTATCAACTGCGGGTTCTATCCTCGGCATGCAGTTCCCACATAGAGATATAGTATGCACATGGCTACAGGAATACCGAGTATCTCTCCCGTTGTCCAATTGTGATTCCAGCAGTCCTGTGGCTCCTTGTTTCCTACAGACGTAATTAGACAGTGTTTCGAAGAAAAGGCACCATCTATGAAGGAAAAGGCTACAAATAAATCGAGGGCAAATATCCCTTAAAAGTCGACGCTCTACGTTGTGCTGACTACCTAATGGCGCGGAGTACATAAAAATGTTTTTTTCCGAAATTATTCATTATCACGTTTATATGCTAACTCTGGATATTAAATTTCGAGAGGCACAGAAGCAAAATTTTCGCGCGTATTTAAATGTGTAGACTGGTCTTCTTTATGTGAGCAGTACACAAACACCAGTGTTCTGTACGTATACGCAAAGAAAAGGGCAATTTTAAAACGATTTTTCAATACCACCTCGTAGTTGGGGGGGGGGCAAGCTTCGTTGGAGTGCCTCACGTCACTTGCCCACCAGGAGCAGCGCCACGCACGGCGTATCCGATACGCGGGAACGAGCGGCGCTTGACACACCTTCCAGTTCTAGTACACCATACCTCGAGTATCCTCATTGGGCGTGAATGTAACTCGTTGACGTTAAAGCTGGCGCCACCTAGTGACGACGATCGTAATTACGGTACCATTGGTTGTTTATGGGCCCGTGACGTTGCGAGCGTGACGTCACGGACAAATATCCTGAGACGCATCGCGCCGACTCGATGGCCGATTTTGAAGCGTTCGCCAAAATCTATCGGTTGGAACAAAAAATATAACCATCCGCTGAAAATACAACCGCTTGATTATCATTTACGGATATCATGGATCATATTTCACCCGTTTCAAAGTGTTCCGGGGATATTTCGAGTTTAGATTTTGTTCCACTTTGAGCTATTTCGTGCCGAAATATTCAGATTGTTGCTGTCGCCATCGATGTCTTTGCTAGTTATATTTAACGCAGCTTCGTGTAAGCGAACATTGTAGATGAAGCTTGATTTTTATGGCATAACACTCTACTGCATGTGGTTTTCAATTAATACTTGAGTAAGTGAACAATTGTAAAGTCGTTCAGAAACCGGTCGTGATACTTCAATAATAAAACATTCAACGTTCATGCCCATTTTTTTCCCTATATTAAGGAGTATCAATTATACAAGTAATAAAATTTTAGAAACTAATTTTCATTCGTCTTGTTTTATTAGTCAGTATGGAGTGCTATTTGTCGAAGCGCTGATGACTTATAATTTTAGGAGTGAAACGTAAATACAATGAACATCTTGTGTTGACTATGCATCTGATGCAGGTTGTCTAAGGGCAAACAGACTTCTCAGTCTAAAATTCGACATTGCAGACTATACACAACAGTACGTACAATAGCGGAGAAGCTAAGAAACTTTTGTTTGAAAAGCAGACCGACAATACTGCAGGCTTTAGCTTGATGAGAAAGTATGCACTCGGACTCTCCATTCTATCAGGGGCTCAATTAGCCTGAGCAGTTTGTTGCTTGTCGACACCTCTTCAGCAACCTCCGTCGTCTCATAGAGCTGTTTGGTAAATTCTGTCAAACTTAGTCAACAATGGCTCCTAAAACCCCCGAATGCCTCCATACTTTAAACCTGTGGCTAAGAGCAACCGAGTTCAATCCGTCATTCAAGAAAACAAAGTTTGAAAGGATATAAATTACAAAGAAATTGGACAATATGCTCGGGCAAAACACTTCAGCTTTTAACCTTGCTTACTTTGTTAGTGTTGCCGTGCGTTCATACAAAATTGTCAGCTAAGCAATCCGTCGGGTTTTAATGAATACAAAATAATAAAGTAACTTCTTAAATGTTAAAGTTACTCAAATTGTTCAATATCGCGAAATTATGATTATGCAATTGCACATTGGGGGACCGCTATTATCTAAGATTTGTATTGCCATTGCGATGCTGGAGCATCACGTTTTAATAAAACTGCTTTATTTCAATTATTGTTTTGCTTTGTCACGCTGATTATTAACAAGAGACAGATGGCAGAAGTTGCGCGGAGATCAAAACGAAATATTTTTATAAATAAACTTTCAATATGCCGAAGTTTATTTAGGTCTCGAGAACATGTTGCCGCTGTGTTCTTTAAAACATGGCGAGAGCTAAGGACTAGCAATCTAGCCAATGATTTATATATTGAGGCTGCATTTGATAGCGACAGAGATAATGCCCGTCACGGCCTGATAGAAGGGTCGACATTTGACTGATAAATTGGGTAGGCAATTAGTCAGTTATATTTATTTAGGCTGTTAATCGATAGGCTAAACTATTAATAGCGCGATCCAGTTTGTTACCTTTTTTGTAGTTGTTGATTATGGTTGTTGCTTTCTCGACCTTCTTTATAAATTACGTGTCATAAATCGCAGGCAACCGTCTTTTTTTAAGATGAAATATACACGAGCTATATTTTATTTCCGGATAAGCTCTTGGCAACCTACCATTATGTAATTATATGAAAATGTATACTAGATATTGCTCTGTTACGAATCTTTTTGTTGATTAAATAAAATTATTGAATATTTCAGGAGAACTCACTTATCAGTTCGGAGACAGCCGCCCCAGCCTGGTCTTCTGCGATGAAGCTAATGCGGACAAGACAAAATCCGCCTGTGCAACCATATCAAGTGTGGAGGTGAGAAAATATTAATTCAACGTGAAAAGCGCGTTAGTGAATGGGATGAAAAAGTAATCCTTCGGGTCTTGAACTTGGAGCAATTAACACGCAAAGCGGACAGCCTAGGAACTATGTAACTTTATTTTTTTGCTCGCATCTCGCACTTTATAGCATCGGAAAGGCCAGCCAGGTGCTCGATGGAGAAGAATCGGCAAATGACAAAGACTGAAACAATTTTACGAAATGTTGCTATCTGCCCTTACACACTGAGCGCAGAGATGACAGTAATGATATTACTGTAATTAAATTGCAGTAATTAGATTACTTCTTTAGTAGTGAGTTATGTGACTCATTACTTTTTTACTAGTAGTTTTTGTCATGTAATTAGTTACTTTCAGGCAGTAAGTTTTCAGAAATTAGGCATTACTTTTGAAATTACTTTTGTCCCAGATAAAAAAAAAAGCTGGTTTGCATGCTTTAACAAAAAAGTAGAAAAATATTTTGCATGGTGAGATAATGAGGAAGAGGCATCAGAGCAAATAAATGAGGGCCATCTTAGAACAAAGCCTCGTACTAGGAATACTTGAGACGCACAAAGGCGAGCTCAAATGGCGAAGGAGTGAAAAGCTTTTGTGTGAAGGCATCTGTAGTAGTAGTAGGGTTTAGGGATGACCGAAGTAGAGAACGACGGTTCTCTACTTCGGTTCTTCCTAAGCTGACAGTGCAGTGGGAGTTGCGAGCTCGCCGGATCCAATCAACCACCTTCCTTTCATCCCCAGACCCCTTTTCTGCGCGTGGATATAAAGGAAAGCGTGGTTACGTGGGGAAGTGTAGACACGTGACTGGACCAACGCGCGCGTAGCTTCCACCGCACTGTCAGCTTAGGAGTGAACGACTTATAGGCTACAAGGCGAAGAGCACATTACCATTTAGATCGAGAGATTTTAAAACCCGAAAGGACAGCTATACTTCGTTTCAGCTTAGCTCTGAGCGCAGCCAAAAGCTGGAAAGGGTTCACCACTTGCAAAAGAGCTTTCATACCCATCACGAAGTGGTTCGCAAAAGTAAAATTTTAGAAATACTTTGTTCGTGTGCAAACATTGGACAATTTTTCATTTGTGTCCTGCTAAGAACTAATTGTCAAAAAATAAATGAAATAAATTACGTTCCACGTTCTAGTAATGAATATCGTTCGACAAAAAACGCCTACATGCTGGTAATGCTGATGCGACTGCTCCACGTTTTTTTCCGGGTGTATTTTCGTGTTCTCAATGGCCGAATCATGGGCTTCAAGTTCAACGCTTTCGTCGTCAAGTTGCTGGACATCCCTTGGTTTTCTGTTTTCATAATTTCCACCGACAACGCAAGATAAGAAGAAAGGCACGTTTAGGCGTCAGGCGCGAGATCGTGATGAATGTGTACTCTTCTTCTTCAGGAGTCCCAAACCGCGTCGTACCGTGAAGTTGTTCAACGAACATCAGAGCTAACAGACGTTAGGAAATCGACGAAACGTTGATCTGCCGACGGCGGGAAACGCTCTCCAATAAAAAACGGGTCAAAATCGGGTGTCGAGGCGGCGGTCAGAGGCAAAGCCATGTGGTGTCGGTGGAGCGCCGAGAAGTAGTGGTGCAAAGCTATCGATAGTTCTATCGATAGTATCGATAGTCGCCAGAAATCTGACTATCGATAGTAAAAAAACTATCGATAGTACTATCGATAGTCGACTATCGAAAAACTATTATAGTACTATCGATAGTCGACTATCGAAAAACTATCGATAGTACTGTCGAAAGTCGGCTATCGAAAAACTATCGATAGTACTATCGATAGTCGACTATCGAAAAACTATCAAAAGTCGACTATCGAAAAGCTATCGATAGTACTATCGATAGTCGACTATCGGAAAATTATCGTTAATCGACTGTCGGGAAACTATCGAGAGTCGACTATCGTAAACCTATCGATAGTACTGTCGATGGTTTACTATCGATAGTTTTGCGACCCTCTTCTCTTTTTCGCGCTTTATTTTTTTCAAATGGGACACCAACTAGCCCAAGCACTTACCATCCCAACTTTGGTTCAGCTTTCTGTGATGACGACGACGGTAATTTGGGCGAAGAGATGAGGAAGGGAGGCGAGCGGCAGTGCGGCAACTGTGTTCGCTCTAGTGGTGCAAAACTATCGATAGTACTATCGATAGTATCGGTAGTCGCCAGAAATCTGACTATCGATAGTAAAGAACTATCGATAGAACTATCGATAGTCGACTATCGATAGTTCTGCGACACTATCGATAGTCAATTTATCGATAGTTTTGCATCACTACCGAGAAGACGCGTGCCGCAGTCCGACCGGAGGGACGCGGAATGCTTTTGTTGCTGTTTTGCGTTTGCGGCGAGACAGCGCTGCTTTGTTTGAACTCGGGAGTCCGGGCAGCAGTCTACCAAGTAAGCTCGCTCAACGCGCTTTTTCCGTGGGCTTCGGGCGACACCGCGACAGAGAATAAGACCGTCTGGTCACCGAACGTTACCTACCAACTTCTGTGTTCCAGCAACGGCCTTCCTCTGCCGGCAGTGTGACGGCCATCCGCGAAGCCCAGCAGCCACTGCCCTGAACCAGAGTTTGATTCCAGGACGCGAAATGACATTTTTAATTATGTAGCAGACGATGCTGTCGACGCTCCTCTATACTTCGTTTCAGCTTCGGTCCGAGCGCGGCCGATGTTCTGAGAAGAAGGGCCAATAAAACAGCGAAAGAGGCACAACGTCATGGCGTGCTCTCTGCAGTTAATAGGACCAGCCGGTATTCGCCATCTCTCTGTGCGTGCTCCTCCGCCGGCTTGTCCTATCAAGCGCAGAGAGCACGCCATGACGTTGCACTTTTTTCGCTGTTTGATTGGCCTTTCGGCTCATAACATCGGCCGCGCTCGGACCGAAGGTGAAATGAAGTATAGCAGACGAAATGTCTCTCTTCGACTGCTCTGCGCAGATTCCGCGCGAAGTGATATACGAAGTGTAGGCGCGAAGTCGCGTCCTATCGCCGGCGTTTCATTGGCCCAGGCCACCCGTAGCTTGGCCGCGCTCGAAGCTAAACTGAAACGGAGTATAGAACAAGCAGGTCCCCAGCCTTCTTACTCTTTCGCGAAGCAAGGTCAAACTGTAAGCTTCGACCATCGTGATCAACAAACGACCGGAATAAATAACTAATCCAAAATGCCTCGTCAAGGCCGAAGAATGTTTCGTGCGGAGCCTTGGGTTTAGCAAGTGTCAAGTATATAATAGCTTTGTTTTCACTCTAAGGAGTGTGGAGAGCAGGGAAAGATGCTTTTGGTCGAAAAAGACGGGAAGCAAGGAAAGCTGGTGCCGCAAGCGGTATGCCTACCTGCCTTTCTTTGGGGAGTTTAATCGTAAAACAGGAAACAAGGAGATACTGCCTCCCGTTTGTTGGGAAAGTAAACAATTTAGGAAGCTTGCGCCATCCCTTTCCTTTACTGGTCGCTTTTGCCCAAGAAGTATCCAGCCCCCTTGTGTGACTACGTGCAAGAACTGGGGCTCTTCAGGGGTCCTACCTGCCTTTCTTTGGGGAGTTTAATCGTAAAACAGGAAACAAGGAGATACTGCCTCCCGTTTGTTGGGAAAGTAAACAATTTAGGAAGCTTGCGCCATCCCTTTCCTTTACTGGTCGCTTTTGCCCAAGAAGTATCCAGCCCCCTTGTGTGACTACGTGCAAGAACTGGGGCTCTTCAGGGGTCCTACCTGCCTTTCTTTGGGGAGTTTAATCGTAAAACAGGAAACAAGGAGATACTGCCTCCCGTTTGTTGGGAAAGTAAACAATTTAGGAAGCTTGCGCCATCCCTTTCCTTTACTGGTCGCTTTTGCCCAAGAAGTATCCAGCCCCCTTGTGTGACTACGTGCAAGAACTGGGGCTCTTCAGGGGTCCTACCTGCCTTTCTTTGGGGAGTTTAATCGTAAAACAGGAAACAAGGAGATACTGCCTCCCGTTTGTTGGGAAAGTAAACAATTTAGGAAGCTTGCGCCATCCCTTTCCTTTACTGGTCGCTTTTGCCCAAGAAGTATCCAGCCCCCTTGTGTGACTACGTGCAAGAACTGGGGCTCTTCAGGGGTCCTACCTGCCTTTCTTTGGGGAGTTTAATCGTAAAACAGGAAACAAGGAGATACTGCCTCCCGTTTGTTGGGAAAGTAAACAATTTAGGAAGCTTGCGCCATCCCTTTCCTTTACTGGTCGCTTTTGCCCAAGAAGTATCCAGCCCCCTTGTGTGACTACGTGCAAGAACTGGGGCTCTTCAGGGGTCCTACCTGCCTTTCTTTGGGGAGTTTAATCGTAAAACAGGAAACAAGGAGATACTGCCTCCCGTTTGTTGGGAAAGTAAACAATTTAGGAAGCTTGCGCCATCCCTTTCCTTTACTGGTCGCTTTTGCCCAAGAAGTATCCAGCCCCCTTGTGTGACTACGTGCAAGAACTGGGGCTCTTCAGGGGTCCTACCTGCCTTTCTTTGGGGAGTTTAATCGTAAAACAGGAAACAAGGAGATACTGCCTCCCGTTTGTTGGGAAAGTAAACAATTTAGGAAGCTTGCGCCATCCCTTTCCTTTACTGGTCGCTTTTGCCCAAGAAGTATCCAGCCCCCTTGTGTGACTACGTGCAAGAACTGGGGCTCTTCAGGGGTCCTACCTGCCTTTCTTTGGGGAGTTTAATCGTAAAACAGGAAACAAGGAGATACTGCCTCCCGTTTGTTGGGAAAGTAAACAATTTAGGAAGCTTGCGCCATCCCTTTCCTTTACTGGTCGCTTTTGCCCAAGAAGTATCCAGCCCCCTTGTGTGACTACGTGCAAGAACTGGGGCTCTTCAGGGGTCCTACCTGCCTTTCTTTGGGGAGTTTAATCGTAAAACAGGAAACAAGGAGATACTGCCTCCCGTTTGTTGGGAAAGTAAACAATTTAGGAAGCTTGCGCCATCCCTTTCCTTTACTGGTCGCTTTTGCCCAAGAAGTATCCAGCCCCCTTGTGTGACTACGTGCAAGAACTGGGGCTCTTCAGGGGTCCTACCTGCCTTTCTTTGGGGAGTTTAATCGTAAAACAGGAAACAAGGAGATACTGCCTCCCGTTTGTTGGGAAAGTAAACAATTTAGGAAGCTTGCGCCATCCCTTTCCTTTACTGGTCGCTTTTGCCCAAGAAGTATCCAGCCCCCTTGTGTGACTACGTGCAAGAACTGGGGCTCTTCAGGGGTCCTACCTGCCTTTCTTTGGGGAGTTTAATCGTAAAACAGGAAACAAGGAGATACTGCCTCCCGTTTGTTGGGAAAGTAAACAATTTAGGAAGCTTGCGCCATCCCTTTCCTTTACTGGTCGCTTTTGCCCAAGAAGTATCCAGCCCCCTTGTGTGACTACGTGCAAGAACTGGGGCTCTTCAGGGGTCCTACCTGCCTTTCTTTGGGGAGTTTAATCGTAAAACAGGAAACAAGGAGATACTGCCTCCCGTTTGTTGGGAAAGTAAACAATTTAGGAAGCTTGCGCCATCCCTTTCCTTTACTGGTCGCTTTTGCCCAAGAAGTATCCAGCCCCCTTGTGTGACTACGTGCAAGAACTGGGGCTCTTCAGGGGTCCTACCTGCCTTTCTTTGGGGAGTTTAATCGTAAAACAGGAAACAAGGAGATACTGCCTCCCGTTTGTTGGGAAAGTAAACAATTTAGGAAGCTTGCGCCATCCCTTTCCTTTACTGGTCGCTTTTGCCCAAGAAGTATCCAGCCCCCTTGTGTGACTACGTGCAAGAACTGGGGCTCTTCAGGGGTCCTACCTGCCTTTCTTTGGGGAGTTTAATCGTAAAACAGGAAACAAGGAGATACTGCCTCCCGTTTGTTGGGAAAGTAAACAATTTAGGAAGCTTGCGCCATCCCTTTCCTTTACTGGTCGCTTTTGCCCAAGAAGTATCCAGCCCCCTTGTGTGACTACGTGCAAGAACTGGGGCTCTTCAGGGGTCCTACCTGCCTTTCTTTGGGGAGTTTAATCGTAAAACAGGAAACAAGGAGATACTGCCTCCCGTTTGTTGGGAAAGTAAACAATTTAGGAAGCTTGCGCCATCCCTTTCCTTTACTGGTCGCTTTTGCCCAAGAAGTATCCAGCCCCCTTGTGTGACTACGTGCAAGAACTGGGGCTCTTCAGGGGTCCTACCTGCCTTTCTTTGGGGAGTTTAATCGTAAAACAGGAAACAAGGAGATACTGCCTCCCGTTTGTTGGGAAAGTAAACAATTTAGGAAGCTTGCGCCATCCCTTTCCTTTACTGGTCGCTTTTGCCCAAGAAGTATCCAGCCCCCTTGTGTGACTACGTGCAAGAACTGGGGCTCTTCAGGGGTCCTACCTGCCTTTCTTTGGGGAGTTTAATCGTAAAACAGGAAACAAGGAGATACTGCCTCCCGTTTGTTGGGAAAGTAAACAATTTAGGAAGCTTGCGCCATCCCTTTCCTTTACTGGTCGCTTTTGCCCAAGAAGTATCCAGCCCCCTTGTGTGACTACGTGCAAGAACTGGGGCTCTTCAGGGGTCCTACCTGCCTTTCTTTGGGGAGTTTAATCGTAAAACAGGAAACAAGGAGATACTGCCTCCCGTTTGTTGGGAAAGTAAACAATTTAGGAAGCTTGCGCCATCCCTTTCCTTTACTGGTCGCTTTTGCCCAAGAAGTATCCAGCCCCCTTGTGTGACTACGTGCAAGAACTGGGGCTCTTCAGGGGTCTTGGAACGATACTCCTCGCTAGGATGCGCGCGTTTGCGTCAAAAAGTGCCCTTGAAAGAAAAGGATTCAACTGCATCTGAGTAAGGAAGAAAGCGTTTCACATTACCACTCTCTTCTAAAAACGAGTTTCCAAGGCTCCACTAAAGTTACTAACACTGACAATAACTTCTTCAAAACTAGGAAGACGGTATCAAATCACCTTTGAACAAAGACCTTCACCTTTGAATTAAATACGAAACCGGTGAGTCGACTGTCGTTGAGTCCCATATAAAGAAGCTATTCATCGTGTTTAACACTTCCGTCATGTGTGCCAGCGGAACGACTGTTCAGTATGGTTCACTTTGAGGCGTATGAAGCCTTTAGGATGTGAACAGGAAGATCTAACCTCTAGTACATACAATGTAAACAAAGTAAGCACGAATTACTACCCCAATGCATTAAAAAGTAATGCAAAACTAAATTCATTACATTTTGAAAGTAATGGTAATCTAATGTCATCCCTTTTAGACTCTGGTAATTTGTAATGTAATTTATTTACATCTTTGCGATTATCAGGAAATTAATTAGTAATGCTATTTAATTAGTTTCTGAAATTTGTTTTGCCATCTCTCACTGAGCGTATACAAGTAGTCGCATTTCTACCTCTGTAAGTCTTCTGCTTCCTGCCAGCCCAGGCGACTGATTTATTAAACTTTCGTATCTGATTCGATATTTACATCTAGAACACGCGTATGTTTATTAGGGGCTTTAATAATTTTTGTAGGGGTTAAATTTGGTCAAACATCATTACTGATATCCAGTACTGAAACCATCACGTCAACGAAATGCATATTTAAAACGTTACTCGTGTGGATATATTTAATGTTGTATAGAAACTAATACGTTTTTAAATATCACTGCGTTCATTCAACTGGCATACCATCAACGTTCACATCGCCCCTAATATGAAAATTCAAAAGCAAAGCATCCAGGGACGTTATTATGTAACGGGCTGTAGTTGAGCTTGTTGGTGCATAATACTATAATAGGGCCAGCTGAGCTTAGGGAGCTAGAATATAGAGAGAAATAAAGACAGACATATCGCTGGACTACCAACTATGGTTTAATACTTCCTCCTGTATTTGAGTCTTTACCTTGTGCTTTGTTTCTTTTTTTTTTTTAAAGGTACATAAAAACACAGCTGATATCCCAAAACCTAACTAAACTTAAATTTGAATCACCCACAGTTCAGCGGGACATGAAAGACCGCAAGTATTGTTTTTGCTCTGTACTGACCTTGATTGAGGGCTCGCTAACGCACGCTGCTTCGTTTTCCTCAAGGGCCAAGGTCTCGAGCATCTCTCGTGCATACTGGTTCCTGTGTTTTGCGATAAAGGAGTTGCGGCAATGTGCTGGTAGATGACCTGCTGTTGTGCTTTTTAAAGATGCTGCGTGTCCTCTTGTCCTATCGTTAATGCATCCGCCAGTTTGGCCAATATTGTGACGAATGACAATTTATGAGGCAATGAAAACTGAAGCAAACTAAACGTTTAATAGGGCGAACTTGTGCCCAAAACAAAATAGACAAAGGCCAGCGTCGCAGGCGTCGATGGCTGCGAAACAGCAGGATCGAACGCTGGGGCGAGACTGACTCCGGCTCGCCACGCGGAGCACCTTTTGTACCGGCGTGGGTTTCTGGAACATTCGGCCTAGAACGTTCGGCGCGTAGAACGTTCGGAACTTGATGAGACGAGAAAGTTCCCGAACTTGCCTGAACGACAAGTATAATAACAGACTCTTAGTTCGGCTTCAGAAAATGTCGCTCAACAGAGGCAGGACTTCTGACTCAAAAAGAACTTATGATCTCTGCAATAGAACAAAAATTACTCACACTAGGGGTATTTATAGACTTTTCGAAGGCGTTCGATAGAATACACCACGAGACCCTACTAAGAAAACTCGAAATTTATGGTTTTCGGCGGATATTTTTGATTTATTAAGAAGTTATCTTGAGTATCGCTGCCAGAAAGTTGTTATAAACAATAAAACGTCAGGTATTAAACCCATTCATTCTGGGGTGCCCCAAGGTAGCATCCTTGGACCGTTGTTATTTAACATTTATATAAACGACATAACATACATTAACGATAATACCCAATTTGTTATTTACGCTGACGACACTAGCTTATTTTTTTAAATATACAAATACAAAATAATTAATTGATCATGCAAATAATGTACTAAGCAAGCTAGACAAATGGAGCATAGACAATTCCTTAACCATAAACACATCTAAAACAATGGCTGTCATTTTTAGGCCTAGAGACCAGAAAGTAAATGTTGAAACCAATCTTATGATTGGCACCTCAAATGTGGATATTGTTCCTTCAGTAACAAACCTAGGAGTGTTCTTTGAAGAACACTTAGTTTGGAATAAACATATTGAGATGGTTGCAAATAAACTTGCCCGCGTTGTTGGAGTTCTGACAAGACTGCGATATTTTCTACCAACTAGTATAAAATTGATTATTTACAACTCACTTTTTCTCTCGAACATCACCTCCTGTCATTTAGTTTGGGGGAACACAACCAGGGCACACACTTCAAAAATATTCTTACTACAAAAAAACTATGCGGGAAAAAAACACAATAACAATTTTATTGAGCAATTATCGAAATTAAAAAGAAACACTAGCAGCTATAACACACGTCACAGTGAAATGTGGAATATACCCTTTGCACGTACAAATTACGGTACTCAATCAATTCTTTACACACTGCCATCATTACTCAATTCCCACACTCATTAGAAAGTAAACGTGTTTTTGATGTTATTATGGTATTATGTTATTATGTTTCGTTTTATAAAACCTTGTTTTTCCGGTTTTTGTTTTCACTGCATTATTGGCCTAACATATGCTAAGTTCTGTTTTGCAAACTGCTGTATAGATTGTTACTTCTTCCTTGGTTACTATTGTATAATAGCCGCTGTCGCTAATTAGATCAATCGGGGGCACAGACCTCGTCAAGCCACACTCCAGTGGCTTTTTGTCTGTGCTCCCGACATCACCATCCTTGTACGATGTGGTGTCAAATAAATTTGATTTGATTTGATTTGAAATAATAAATAAAAGAACATTCCGCTACTTGAAATCGAACCAAGATCTTCCGCGCGCCAGTCAAGCGCGATAACCATTCGGCCACGCACGCTCTCGCTCGGTGACGCGCGTGGAAATATAACACTTGCCACACGATAAGGGAATGTGATATACAACCCCTTTGGCACATGGGGCATATCGTGTACCGTGAGAGATTTTGCAGGTTTTCATGTGGCTGGTGTCCTGGTTTACCTTACGGCACATGGAGCAAGCTTTGTTTGGGGCAGAGCACACAACCTTGATGTCCTGCCTCGCAGCTATCTTTTCTAACTTGTGTGTTATTCCAGGGATATAGGGTAATATTGCGATCTTTTGTTTATCTTTGGTTTGCTACGTTCCACCTGTGTCCGATGGTTTGCACTTCAGTTTTGTGAAGATGTGTTCACACTCGCTGACCAAGAGAATATTCGGATATCCGGAGTCTCGTAAACAAGAAATTTGTCTTTGAAAACGACTCAGTATTACGGTGACTCGATTTGTCTAAGGCCGATAGAGAAGCGATGTTCGCAACACTAATTTTTATGGCTTTGCAATGTCCTGAATCAGAGGGAAGAAATCCTTTGTTTGACCTGGGTTCATACGTCCAGCAAACGTGCCTATCTTTAAATTCCAGTTTAAGATCAAGGAACTTGATACCCATATCCACGGGTAGTTTGTGTGTGAAAACCAATTCTGGGAAGCATTCTTGGAAGCACTGCAAGACTATCTGTTTGCATTCATTGGTCTTATCTTACCAAAGAGGTGGGGGATGTTTATATTCATTGGTCTTATCTTAACAAAGAGGTAGGGGATAAGACCAATGAATGCAAACAGACAGTCCTGCAGTGCTTCCCAGAATGCTGCCCAGAATTGGTTTTCAAACCAGAACTACCCGTGGATATGGGTATCAAGTTCCTTGATCTCAAACTGGAATTTAAATACAGGCATGTTTGCTGGACGTATGGACCCAGGTCAAACAAAGGATTTCTTCCCTTTGATTCAAGAGATTCCAAAACCATAAAAATTAGTGTTTCGAACATCGCTCTTCTATCGGCCTTAAACAAATCATGTCACCATAATTTTGAGTCCAGTTTTAAAAGACAAAGTTCCCGTTTACGAGACTGAATATCCAAATGTTATCTGGGTCAGCGTGTGTGAAAACATCTCCACAAAACTGAAGTGCAAAACATCGGGCACAGGTGGAACGCAACAAGGAAAAGATAAACAAAATATCGCAATATTACTCTACATCCATGGAATAACAAACAAGTTAAAAAGATAACTGGCAGGCAGGACATCAAGGTTGTGTGCTCTGCGCGAAGCAAAGTTTACTCCATGTGCCGTAAGGTAAACCAGGACAACAACCACATGAAAACCTGGAACATATCTCACAGGACACGATATGCCCCATGTGAAAAGAGAGTTGTATATCACATTCCCTTATCGTGTAGCAAATGTTAAATTGGCCAAACTGGCAGATGCATTAGCGAAAGGACTATAGAACACGCAGCATCTTTAAAAGGCACAACAACAGGTCATCTACCAGCACATTGCCGCAACCGTGAACGCAGTGCAGAGTTCGCCAGCGTCACCATCATCACAAAACACAAGAACCAGTATGCACGAAAGATGCTCGAGACCTTGGCCATTGAGGAAAACGAAGCAGCGTGCGTGAGCGAGCCCTCGATTAAGCTCAATACGAAAGAAAAAACAATATTTCTGGTGTTTTATGTCCCGGTGAAGTGTGGGTGATTCAAATTTAAGTTTAGTTAGGTTTTAGGATATAAGCTGTGTCTTATGTGTCTTTAAAAACAAACAAGCACAAAGTCAAGGTTGAAGAAGAGGAGGGAATATTAAACCACAGTTTTTGGTCCAGCGGTATGTCTTGCGCTCTTCGCAGTGTCTAGCGTTACGTCCGACGGAACCCGAAATAAAAATTAAAGTTACGTCCGACGTAACTTTACGTAAGGATTCGAGTTACGTCCGACGTAAACCCAATATGTAAATTAAAGTTACGTCCGACGGAACTCGAAATAAAGACTAAAGTTACGTCCGACGTAGCTTTACCCTAAGGTTTCGAGTTACGTCCGACGGAACCCAATGTGAAAATTAGTAAGACGGAACTCGAAATAAAAAATAAAGTTACCCCCACCCGCTGCCCGTTTCGACCTGAATGAGTTTCGTACCGGCGTAGGCCGTGGTACCGGCACGCGTTCGTGTAATTACTACTGCGTGGTGCAGTTTAAAGACTTAACTGGTTAGCGGTTGTACTGCACTGGCTAACTTTCTCATCTACAGCCATCTACAGCTAAAAGACAAGTCACCCGCAGCAGTCTCAGGGTCGCAGCAGGCGTGCTGCGGTTTCCATTTCGTTAATGTTTTTCTTTTCTTTTGCGTGTCACGTCTAGGAATAAGTGGTTTTATATCTAAAAACAAATCGAAAAAAAAAATCCTCTTAAAGGAGAAAAAAAGTGCAGAAGAGAGAGGAAAAAACGAGAAAAAAAAAGCGTATGTGACTGGTATGGAACCCGCCTGGCCTACACAGCCTCTACATACGAGGAACACACTCCAACTCCAACGATTGGAGCGGCGATTTTGACCAAATTATCAACGCTGCATCGGACGTAAGGCAGAAGTAATTATATATATTTATGTTTACGTCGTGTTTCGGCCACAAAGCTTAACTTTCAATAAGGTTCCGTAGGTTACACAGACCGTAACTTATTTCCGTCGGACGTAACTCGAAACGTTAGGGTAAAGTTACGTCGGACGTAACTTTAATCTTTATTTCCAGTTCCGTTGGACGTAACTTTAATTTTTGTCTGGAGTTCCGTCGGACGTAACTTTAATCTTCATATTGGGTTACGTCGGACGTAACTCAAAACCTTGACGTAAAGTTACGTCGGACGTAACTTTAGTTTTTATTTCGGGTTCCGTCGGACGTAACGTTAGACACTGCGTTCTCTTTTTTCCTCTATATTCTATTAGATGCGGAGCATCTCTTGCTCGGGTCTATGTCCCGCGGCGTCGTAGTCCGTACTCACACTACGCATGCGCAACTCTCCTTCAAGTGTGAGCGGTAGCGCGCTGCGCCACTGCGCGCGTTCCCATCACGTGACCGGGGCGGGGTCTGGTCTGAGGCGAAACCATGTTTCCCCGGAGGAGGGAAAGGAGGAAAGTTTTCGGCGCGCGGGCCGCAGCGCCAGGTCAGGCCTTTCTAGTGGGGTGAGCTTTCCCTGCAACTCCGCGGCTGTCGTCTGCTAGCATTTCCCGATCGCTCGCGTCCGTTGCAGCCTAGATCTCGCCGGCCAGCCCGGTCTCGACGAGGAAACCTGCAAGCGCTGTAAGGGCATTTTGCGCCGCCTTACCGTGCGGTCTGATTAGACTTTCAAAGTTACTCGTGCTACATCAGTTCAGCGCTGTTGACTCCACTTCACTCCGTTCTTCCGATGAAGTGTGATGGCAACAGTCCCGTCAGTTAGTGGGTTGGCGCAAGCAAGCGTCAGCACCACCCCGATGCTCCGCATCACCCCATGGTTCCCCTCGGGAAGATGGTGTACTTTTTTTCCTAAGATCAGTTGGCCCTATTATAGGTTAATATGTCCTCAAAAAAGTAAAAATAAGCACGTTACCGGCATGTGGAATTGTACATTACAACGAGAATTATGTTTACCAGCATGCATTCAAGATATGTATTCATGACTGATGGCTTGCTCAAACTATTGCTGTGATACACCGCCTTTCCTTAAATTTCTATTTCACCACAACTCTTACTGCATCAAGTTATACCGGTGCTGTTGTCGCCCAACAGATACGGCAGCTACTCGTTACTGGTTAACCATGTCTTCGCAAGGAAATAGGCATCCAAACAATATGCTATATATTTTAACTAGGTTTACCGTCATTACCACGCATGCTCATACAAATCGCAGAGAAAGTGGCCTTGTAATTTTAAGACTCCTTTTATAAGTCTAAGTTATACTGTTTACAGTGAGTAGAATCAAGTTTACCGTCATTGCTACCTGTGCTCATACAAATCGCAGAGAAAGGGACTTTGTAATTTAAAGACTGTCTTAATAAGTATAGGTTGTGCTATTTTGCAGACTTTGGTAATCTTCGGTGAGCGAGAAAACATGGTGTCTTTCGCCATGCTCAAGAACACTCCTCTGTGCGAGCTTCAGCCGGTGCCCGGTGGGGATTCAGAGCAGCTCTTGGCACTGATCTACTCGAGTGGCACAACTGGATTTCCAAAAGGCGTTATGCTATCCAGTAAAAATATTGTAGCAAGCATCTGCCTTCTATGGTGAGTGCTCACGTGTTTTTAGTCCTATATTTACCTTAACAGAGTCAAAAACCAACTAATGCAGGTATAGTACGTGCTTCATATATATATCGAGTGCAGTGAGCTTGGCAGGCATGAGTTCGTTAAAATCCGCCAACCTCTTGCACTTCAGATTACAGCTGTAAGGAGTGCAATCCCCTGGAATTCGCTGCTGTGACGAAGTCGAAGTGAAGCAGAGGTTTAAAATATATTGTCATATGCAGGCAGCGATTATATCAATATAATGTAGCGTGAAAATTTAGAAATCTTTGATAATAAAGATGTACCATTACAAGATTTCGTGCGCTTGTGCGCGTGCGTGCGTCTGTTTATATTCTGAACAGCAGGGCTCTATACCGATGTGGTTCAAGTTGCTCTTTCAGAGCTCACTCGGGACAAAGGCACGAAGATCGGCAGAGGAATTGCGGAAGGGGGAATACAGAGACATTAGATTTCGCAGATTAATTTTTAACCATCGTTGGATTTCTCGATATGCAACCAACAGCCTCCGTCAGTGTGCGGGCACCTCGGCCGGGATTCGAACCCGCCAACTGAAAACCCGGAGGCAGCCCTTTTTCATTGAGCTGCCGAGGTGGTTAAAACTCAAAATCGAACTAAGTAATATATTAGCACGTTTTAATCATCAACTTTTCGGTATTACGGATCTCCATGCGAGCTGGCTGTGTTCACTGAGGCGCCACCACCGCGTAACCTTTCATCGTGGACGCTCACCCCGAGCTTCATTGAGGGCAACGAGCTTCCGTTGATCGACGGGAAGACGCCTTCACGCTAAATATTGCTCATGTGACTTCGCTGCTTTCTCATCTTGCCGAAAACGCAGTGACCCCAGGCATCGGTCATTTGACGCGAACGACATCCTCTTGGGAACTGGACCCCTAACGCACGTGTCAGGGCTCACCGTATTCAACGCCTCGATTGCTGTTGGAGCCTGCATGGTCTTGCTTCCTGGATCCGAGCCTAGCATTACTCTTCCAGCCATTGATAAATACAAGGTGATCACTGAAAAGTCGCTATCTTTCTGATTATAACTTCAAGCCTGCTCTTTGATGGTTTGGCAGTTTCTACAAACAGCAGATACCATATAGTTCAAAACAATCTCGTTCAGTTTCGCTATTGAATATATTACGTTTGAAATTTGAGATAAGCCAATGAGGGTTACGAGTGAGAAGTGGCAGGTGACACAACTCTCTGCTTCGGTAAAATGACTAACATCGGCAATGTGACTGATTGCGCACGGAAAGAAAAGCTACGTTATTGTTATCACTTACTAAATGGCTGCTATCTTTATAGCCATACACGTATTTGACAACAACAATACAGGCCGCATTGAATACCCTTAGCTTGTTGTCTATCTTTCCTCCACTTTTCCACATTTCGACATTAAAAAAAAGCAACTTCTATCTCGTGTTGTGGGCGAATTTCCCGCTCACAGATGTGCGTAATTGTCTTATTCTTTTAGGCGACTGTGATGTCCCATGTTCCGACGTGCATCCAAAAGCTGATAAAGAGTCCCCTTTTGGAGAAGTACGACGTGAGCAGTGTTCGGATTCTCTACTTTGGTGGCAGTTCAATGCCATCTGTTGTCGCACGCGCCGTAAGAACCAAGCTAAATATCAAGATCCTACAACAAGGTAACCACACTCTTAGTTCATGAGAGTTTTGCCGTGTTCGTGGCCGTCCCAGATTATTTGCAGAGCTGATCGAATGTTTAACAAAATGTCGTGCATGGCGTTTATTGGCTGTATTTTTTCCCGAAAGTAGTTATTAAGCATGTGCAAATCACATGCTTAATTGTTCAAGGTGTGCTAATTAAGCTTGTGCGAATCTGAAACAAATATAATCATGAAACAAACTACATACTACAAATTCTTTGTAGATATACAAACGTCTTCGGGGTGTATATTCGCTAACTCTGCAAGCTCTTACCATTAAATGTTATGTTTCAATTATGTCGTGAATCTGAATTACAATTATTAAGCTGATGTTCTAGCACGATTGGATTAGGTGCATTCGTCTTTTCCGTTATTTAGGTTAAAAACGATAGCGTACAAAGACACTGCTTGCTCGTGTTTGTCGGACCCGTAGAAAGTAAAAGGGGGGGGGGCGTAAATGTTACGCTACTCCCTTCTCCACCTTCCCTCTCCCTCCTACGGTATGACCAACACGAGCAAGTCCAATGCCATCAACTTCATCAAGTGATATCACACCTGCAGTGTGCTTGACGAAGTATCTTAGCCATGCAAGCTTTCCCTGTTACCTACTCTGGCTATCGTGATATAGGATAAGTTCCAACTTAGACAATTATACAAAACGTAAAGAGTGGGAGTGATAAAATGTGAAACAGTTAAGATTCACTTGGCAATAATTAATTAAAGACGAATAAAAAAGCTTGACATTTTTTTTCTCTCATATCCGCACTAAGCATTTATTCAACCAGATTCAGTTGTCGCTTAGACGTTTATTGTCAACTCTGTTACACTTGGAAGCAAACGTTTACTTTGAATATAGGATGGTGATATTATTTGGATCCCGAATTAACTGATACATGGTCGCAATACCGTGCACATTAGCCCAATACCCTATTACGTCTTATTTAAATGACAAAAAAAAAACACGTGTAGAGTGTACGAGCGATCATTTGTCATCGATTTAAATATAGACGAATGTGATGACGTTATCACGCTTATCAAGAGCAAGAGGGCAACTCACCACACCGGCCTGATTATCCGTCGTGATAGACACTGCCTTCAGTGGGAAAAAGGGTAACTTAAGTAATGCAATTTCCGAAAGGTTGTGAGTGAAATTAAAGCCACCCCCTTTCGTTCTTCGCCCGGCAACTTTAGCGTTGTCATCATCGTACTTTCTTACAAACCATTCATCTCTTCGTACCCAGGGTACGGATTGACCGAAACCTGTGGGTCAATATCACTTACCCCATCTAACTCTGAAGACACTGAAAGTATAGGGACACCTCTCGCGATGACACGCATGAAAGTAAGTAGATGTTTTATTATTATTATTTTTTTACTTACGGTAAGAGAAAGTCACTTCTTTTCTTCAACAGGTGGTGGACGTGAATACGGAAATGAGGCTAGGACCCCGTGAGCACGGCGAGATACGCGTAAAGGGACCAACTTGCGTGCGCGGATACTTCAACAAGCCGGAAGCCACCGCCAAGCTGTATGACTCGGAAGGGTTTCTTCACACTGGTACTGAAATTTTCGTAGTGAGTTGAGTAGCTGTAAACAATAAGATATTTGTTGCGTCTAGTTTTCTACAAAGCCAGGCCTTGGAAGGGACCATTTATATTTTTAAAGGCGAACGACGTTTTTGTCATTTCCATGCCCACAAATGATACTGTGTATTGCATGCCAGTGCTTCCGTGCTTTGAAAATTTTACAATCCGGAGATGACGAACTGAAATTTGAACCCATGTCTCAGGCAGAGTGTATACTGTTCAATCAAACGTTGCGTCTACTACAGTGTCTAAAGGCAGGGTTAATACAATTTCTGGAAGAACAAGCAGGAACAATTATTTCAGCTAATGAATTAAAGGGCAACTCGGGTCAAAAACGAAACAAGAATAAATTACTGGTATCGCACTAGTGGCACGAAATAAGATCACAGGCGAAATATTGCGTCAAAGCGAAGCCGCGTGTACTCCACTAAACCCATTTTAATGAGGCGACCAGCTACTCTTTAGTGGACGGCAAGCGGGTTAACGTTTAGTCAAGGAACACTGGCGCAGCACACTTGTGACGTCACATCGCGGCCGTACGGCTGATTATCAGGGTTGCCATTCCTCTAGCAGATAGTTTCGGTTTCGCTGTAGACGCCCGAAACCAAACTTTGAGCCGTGATATTCATAAAACTACACTCAATATTGAAAAAAAAATAAAATATTTTACCTTGTAATTCAGGGACACTGGTTTAGCTGAAAGCAGTCGCAATCTCAAATTCAAAAGTATTGAGCGGAGTTGCCCTTTAAAGGAGGTCGGAACTACGACCATCCGTAGACTAAGCTCTGTAGTCCTGCAGCTTTCAAAGTTTTGGAAACGCCTCTGGCGAGAGAAATTAACTATTTTCCGGTCACGTTTCGGCTAAATTTGATTGCACGTCAATGCGCGTTTTCACGTTGCTTGCAGACACTAAGCTGGCTGAATTGCATGGGGTATAAGACCTTTGTAAAAAACACAACAAATTCAAGAAAGCCACTTGAAAAGTATTATTATCTTTTTTATAGGACAGGGCTAGCTGCGTTTTATTTTCAATATTTAACCTGGTTTTGTTTTGTTTTAAACGCTCAGTCACCGCGCGTAAACAGAAGCCGACGCAGGCTTGTAAATGACCGTGGCTAGTGCACGATCGAACGCAGCAAGTGACGCCTTGCGCTTGGTGCAAGCATCATGTGGTCGCGCTTACGGGCGCGTTTGCCCTCCCTAGCTAAACAAATACAGGTGAAGAGACCTTTTCGGAAATACGTGGTGCCCCCAGCGTCTGCTTTACGCATTGTGACGTCCAGATGGACGGCACGTGAAATTATCCAAGAAGCGAAGACGAAGTTGACGTTGGTTTAACAACTCGTGATTTCAGAACGCAGATAACGCAGAAAGAAAACCAAACCGAGTATGTGTGATGAACTTTTCCGTTGCTTTATTTGTGTGTGTGTGTTCTTAGCTACTAATGATAGCAAAGGTTGAATCGTGCCGCTACCAGGATATATGAAGCGTTCGAGCCTGCACGAACGTGCATTCGAACACCCCACATTTGCCTTCGTTGTACGGTCTCCCTAGACTTTTCCCCAAGGTCTATTGAAGAACGGCTATTGGTAGTGGAGTCTGGACATCAGGAATTAAACGAAACTTCAATGGGAGGTAAGCGCCACATGCCGGAGCGTCAAGTACCTTCAGAGTGAGGCTGAATTCACGCTCCCGTTTTTACAAGATAGAAGACGGATCTTAACTTAATTCGCAACTTTCAGCGATGGTGGTACCGCGGTTTGAGAATTAGTTTTTTTAATACTTTTGGATGACCCTCTGCCGAGCTAAGGTGCTTGCTTACTCCTTCCTTAACGTTGTAGTTTCAGGTACGGCTTTTATATCACTCGTATTTTACAAAATTAGAATTACGCGTCGCAGACCCAAACTCGTATTGCTTTTCTACGGCGATTATCTTGATTGTAGCCATTTTGAAAGGAACTAGCGCGTCCCCTTTAGGCCGTGAAAGCTGCAAATATGCTATTGCATATGAGATTCTCCCGGGTTAGAGTAAAAGAGCGTTGTATTGAAACGAGCGTTTTCGTCGCTCTTCGATGACACGATACTTTTTGGATTCCTTTCTGGGGCTACGACCATGAAATGCCCGCGAATACTACCGGCATCGGCCCAATCCGAACTTCACCCCCGGACAGCGGCATTGTTACAAATAAAAACCATTCGCACTCTTTCATGCCATCGCCAAAATTCAGCCCACTCGCCAGCGAGGCAAGGTCGAAATGGACCCTTTCTCGGCCCTATCTGACGACGCCGCCGGTCCGCAAAACACCGGATGGCCCCCTGAGTCTAATTTGTGATGAGCGATTGGTCACACCTTCCTACTCTGAGCTTCTCCAGCGATTCACCGCGCCTGGCAACACAAAGCGCGGCACAGACTACGGACAGCCGGGGCCTAGGGCGGTGGTTGTTCGGCTCCCTAGTAATTGCGCTTCGCCCGTAGTCGACCCACCGGTGTCGCCCTTTTGTGCCCCTTTGTCGGTCCTTCCTGGGCTGTGTCTTGGTGTGGCCAAGGTTTTTCTTAGTTCAGTTCCCAATTGGTGAATGGAAAGCGCCGAATAAACAAGGACGAAGAAGGGGACAGAGACGAGGTGTCTCCTTCTTCGTCCTTGTTTATTCGGCGCTTTCCATTCAGGGACTACCAACTAGCCCATTTATCTAATCCCAATTGGCTTTTTGGTGAAATTTTCATTTGATCCAATGATCCTCTTCACTTATATTGAATTGGCTTTATTATCGGTTTTGCCTACCCAGACGGTACCGATCGAGGATCTTATATTTTTTATTCTTTTATTTTCCTCACCTTAACAAACGTCCGCGCGATTTGTGCGCTTGTTAACTCTATAGCCTGTCATTTTCACGGGGCTCTTTCTACGCTCATGCAAAATCATTGCGCTAAACAACGCCGCGGCTGACGACAACGCTGTACCCTCGCTTTGGAATGAGAGCTCGCCGACTCGCCAAGACGGCCGGATGTGGCAGTCGTGTATCACTCCGCGAGAGCCGCGGACGCCAGCAACTCGATCGTCGCCTATGTCGTCTGCTTCCCATACCTTGGAAACGGGTGTTCTAAAACATCGCTCGCGTTATAAAAAACGCGATTGTATTGTACCCAGTTGGTGCACATAATGTTCAATGATTTTGGAAGCTTTCGGTTCGTTGAATTTTAGTCTAGGATGTATATTTTGCGAACGCAAAGCGGAAAATATGATCCCCCGAAACTTGGCGCTCTGCAAGGCCGCTTTCCCCTACGAAGGTCGCATCCAGTTCTGCCTACGTGACCACTCCTCCGCCAATACGGAGATGGCGGCGAAAGGAAAAGGAACGCGATACTCTGGCTCTGCAAGCAGAGCCTATACAGTTACTTTATGGGCCTCTAGGTCGGAGCGCCCTCTATGTTGGCGTGAAACGAACCAGTCCTGGTTCGAGGCTAGATCCGAACGCAATTTGTCCGCGCCTCCTACCCGGCGACCAGTAGCATCGCATAAATGTTTCTTGCGTCGTGCTTCCTAAATGGCAGCGATTGACTCTTCCAACTGTTTTGTGGGGAAAGTAGGTGCACAACGCTTTGTGCCGAGACCAAATGCAAAATAAACAGTTTATCTACTGCGGGTTTGCTCTTAAGTTTTCATGTTAGTGCAAATTAAATTTGTCATGCAGACACTTCGAGAAAATTAGTGCATTTAAATCATATTTTGTATGTTTTTTTTTTTTTTAGTTATTGTTGAGACTGTCATCCAGTAGAAAACTGCACGAATGTTTTATTTTTATGCTTTCTAGTTTTTGTCTTGTGTCCTTTCTGTTTTTCCTTCGTTTGCTTTAAAAGTTGAAAGGAAAGAAAGATATAGATATCAGTTCAATTATTTCTCTTTCCCTTCTTGAACTTTTCAATAATGTTTTAGCCGAAGAACATTGCGTGGCTTACCGCCGAATTCACAAACCTCACTCCAACTGAGGGGCCCCTCCACTTCCTCGAGGAAGAGGGGGGGCCCCTCAGTTGGAGTGAGGTTTGTGAATTCGGCGGTTAAACATATATGTTCTCCAATCTTTAACGCGATGTCTTTTTTTTTTTTTCATTCAGGTGATCGGGCCGTGAGAAGTTCTTGACTGGGAATGGTTAGGACCCCATCGTTGGGGGTGTTTTGCTTGACTGTAGTCTGAACTTGCTTTATTTTGTGTACTTTAAAATTCGAAAGCAGAGCCGTCGAAACATTTGTGCAGTGTCTCTTTTTTACACCTTGTTTAATCGTGGTCTCGCTTTGAATCCAGTAGGAGTGCGAATGTCGATACAACTGGCTCTATCTATTAGCCCCGTGCGCGACCGAAAGCGTCGCTGTGGTCGGCCTTCCACGATTGGCCGAACGCTGACTATGACGTCGGAAAGGGGATTTATGATCGACGGAAATAAAAGGAATGAAAGAACTTTAATTTTGACGGTGTTGACAGTGTTCCTTTGAGAGCGCAATGATTTCAAGCTTCCACCATGCTAATAACAAACACCATCGAACTTGTTGTTTGCAAGGTAATGACGTCACAAGGGGGAACCACAGGAGGGCGCCACCAAAACATCTCGCCGCTAATAACGAACGTATTCAGCTGCCGCTCTGTCGAATCGTCTTTGGCGGCAAAACAAATCGCGAAGCTGGAAGAGCAACACAATAACTAAAGATTGTCGGTCTGCTTGTAAACATAGAGTTCTTGTTATCATGTGTAGTGTGTTCAGAAACACAAAATGACAACGCGCTCTTGGCCAAAACCTCAGTGTAAAACCTGAATCAGATAAAGACAGGAGTAAGCAAAACTTGCGCTTCTGCGTGTTGGCAGTAAAAATGTCTGACTGAATAGGGGTGAAACGCAAAACTTGTCGCGCAAAATGAAAAAAAAAAATTAATAGACGCATGAAGGTCGACATATCGAGATGAATCTATTCCGTTAACGACCTTTAAATTTTGGACACTGCCTGATTCAGATATTTCGGACCATACAGAAATGGTTGATAACTAATATGCCAGATTTCAGAAAATGCTTTCCACTGTGGGGCGACTTCCATCATCTCGCGACAGGGGAAGACACGAAGCCTTTGGTTTGTTATTCTTGTATATACCACTAGTATAAACAATCCAGTCATCTGCACGGTTTCTGACAAAAATACCTGGCTGAGCTGTTTGAACTCTTTGACAGGAAGAAGACCGCGGCCTCATTGCATTTTGCACTCTTTGTGTTCATGTTCGATAGCGATTTCATTTTATTTTCTCAGGTGATGTCGGTTATTACACGGAAGAGGGAATGTTCTACGTCGTGGACCGCATGAAAGAGATGATCAAGTGCATGGACCAGCAGGTGGCACCTGCTGAGCTAGAAGACCTGCTCCTCAAGCACGAAGACGTTAAGGAAGTTGCAGTGGCCGGCGTTCCTCACCCGGAGTACGGCGAAGCGGCGCGGGCGTTCGTTGTTCTCTCCAATGGCCATTCCGGGAGCGAGGTCCTCAAAACGAAACTTTTCAAGCTCGTTGCGGGTGAGAACGCTTCTAAGCAGACAAGAGCTTCTGAAGTAGAAGAGTTTTATGAATTGAAATTGGGTTTTTGTTTGAGAAATCAGGAGTCTGAAATCCCGAACAAGGCAAAATGGAGACAAATTTACTAACCTTTGGCCAGAGTCTGGGTATTTACAAACGTAAATCACAAAATAAGTGCCAGAGTGAGGCTTCCTTGCCTTGTTGTTACGTTACCACCCGACATTTTGCGTAAATCCCCGAGTGAATGCCACATAGGTTTCACTACTGGTGAATCTGTTGTGCATCTTAGGTTGATACATATGGCACTTTGGCACTTTTGTGACAAAGAAGAGAACAACCAAGCACTTTCATGCAGTAAATCTTAAAGTAGAGGATTTGTAGGCAATGACCTCGGCCCCAACTAGTGTCTTAAGAAAAAACCGTATTAAACCAAATTTAGTTCCCTTGAATTGCCAAAATTGAAGCAAGTTAACTATGCGCTGTTCTTTTTTTTTGAATTTTCTTACTTTTATGTGACGGTTCCTTACATTCTGATCAGATCGATCGGCTCCCCACAAGCATCTGCACGGAGGGCTGGAATTTGTGTCCAGCATCCCCAAGTCGGAAACTGGCAAGAACCTCCGGAGAGCCTTGAGGGACGGCTTTCTAAAGAAGAACGTTCAAGGACGAATTTGACTCTTTAGTCAGCTATTCCCTTTACGTCACATGTAACATAATGTTCGTGAAATACTTATTGTATGCTACGCTTTTGATATTTCTTTTTATAATTTCATTACTTGTTCACAGTTATTGGCGTCGTAAAAGTCAGTAACACGCGTATGCATTAAGTATTGGCTCAACATCTGATGAGTGTCAATAAAAAATCATTAGCTTATTGTTCTTGCCGAGGTCTACCTTCCTCCTAATCAAGTGGTGTTGCAAGCATTGCTTAGCGCTACTCAGACTTACACCAAAACATTACTCTCACGTAAAATCTCTATGGATCCAAACCACGGACAAGATCGGTATTACTACAAATTATATGCCAAACATGTCATTACATTCATACTCTAGACACAGGCAACGAATAACTACGTCAAAAGGATGAATAATAAATACACAAAGCAAACAAAGATATTTACAGAATGTAAATCAAGGCAATTTCGGAAGCCGATTGCGACGTAGAAGTAATTAAACCTTTATTTTGGTACAAACAGAACAATAAAGGAAATATCTAAGAAGGATGCTGGCATTCCACTACGGGTTAGCCAGCATTGAAAAATTGAAGCAACAACACTGCTAAGTCGTTTTTATTTGGACAGCGGTTTGCGTCGCCTAGTGAGTGTAATTAATTTTAACATTACATATGCATGAATATGAAAAAAGTTGAATTCTTTTATTAATACCGTTTCTAAAAATTCAGACTTCTGCAAGGAGAGCGCCTCTTTGCAACGTGCTTGTATTTCTAGCCCTTCAAGTCACCAGGAAAGAAATAAGCAATTTATTAATCCTTCCCTCGACCTTTGCCACCAGCAAGATAGCCTCTGCTTGGCTAGTTCTACCCAAGCCACTAGGGCCCATAATTCCTAAACAAATCAAAGCAAGGGACTATGGTTGTTTAGGAATGTGCAAAAGAAGGCAAGCAAAATAATGAAATGCAGCGAACGACGTCTCCCTCTACATGGAGCGTCTTTGGGGGCAGTTAATTACGCAAATCTTGGCCTTCACTTATTTTGAGCACATCGTATCGGCACTTCGCATATGTAAACAAAATTCAATGACTCTCAGCCTAGCAGCAGGGATATTATGCAACGTAGGCCCCATCTGCAATATTCTGCCTTTCTTCAAAGTATATCATCATACTTATTAGGTAATGACAGCTTCGGGCAAGCTCCCGTAAGGTCTAACTGAATTACGTGGTACCCACTGTCGCCGATAAGCCCCTTTGCTTTAAAACGAAGAAAAAAATTAAGGGCTTCACAACCTACTGATAGCCTCACAACGAACATATTACGACATAAATGGCCTAAAGGCGATGCCCTAGACCGTCAGTAACCGGACAAAAGCTCACCAGACAAAAGGTCACCAGAAAAAAAAAAAAAACTCACCGGATAGAAGCTCACCGAAAAAAAGCCCGCCCGTTTTTTTACAGACCCCGACAAAAGCTCACCTCTTTTTATTTTCTTGGCTTCCCGGGCGAAACACACGCTGGGCTAAAGTGCGGACGCGATGAGTATTGCACCATTTTTAGGACGCTGCTTCTCCGTCTGCCAAACCAGATACAGAAAAAAGGTATGCCAAAAAAAAACAAAAAAAACATTACACCAAGGCCAAAGAGAAAGTATTGGTAAAAAACTATTTAGCGCCAACACTTTTCCTAGATTTATATTGCAGTGACGGTTCGTCTTGTCACTTCAGTTGTGTGGAGTGCTGTTGGGCTTCCGGGAAGAATTTGCTAAGAAAATAGCTAAACGAGCACCTAATGGTCTACTCATTACTAACGCATGGGTGTTCTTGGAGTTCGCATTAATATTTGAAGTGGGTGGCTAAGAAAAGAAAATTGTGTCCGTCATTCTGCGTCATAAATGTAGTTGAAATCAAAGATTATCTTACGGTGATGTCAATTTGAAACTGAAGCAAAACTGTATTATACAAACCATCGAGTTGCGAATTTATTAAAAATAGTTTGCGGGTACGGGATTTGGGCTTTTGGAGAAGTACATGAATAACAACCAATTCAAAAAGCTGTGCGGGATGTTGGATGGGCTGGCGTTCCTTCCACGACAGCTTGTGCCCAGAGGACTAACATACATTAGGGAAAAGTCTACCGGTGACATCGTCGGCCTGCTGAACTAGTTTGAATACACGTTTGTCAACGGCCCCTTCCGTGTTACTTCTGCCCCTTCTGCTGCGGCGCCCAGAGCGCATTTTTCGATTTGCTTGACTGTGCGCCGACGACGACCGGAGTTTGCCCCGGGACGGTGGAATATGTACGACGGCACTCAACAATATGAAGACCGGAAGAACAACGCCTGCGAAGGATGGAATAACGTGTTCCAGAAGCTTGTGGCTCACGCCCATCCAAGCGTCTGGAGGCTGAATACATGCTTTTATCAAGGTCAGGCGCTCGTTGTTTTGGCATTCACACAAGCACGAAGAGTTGAGCCCCTTTGGTGACGGGTGCGAAAACCAATCTCTGCCTGCAGAGTCGTCTGAAAAATATTTGCGAGGGGTTCCAGGTACTCTGAGAGTACAAAGACTGCTGAAGGCAGCAGGGGACTGCTTTCGGTTCTAACCGATGGATAAATTAACTTGTTTTCACCCTAAGCAACGAACCAGGTGCCTGTCAGATTTAATTTATCGCTGCATTTTAGTTTCGCACGTATGTCCCTAAGTTGTCCGAGCTCCCGTGAAGACCAGCATGACATTTTCTCCTGGTGAACTTTTGTCCGGGTCTTTGTAAATCTGGGCGAGCTTTTGTCCGGTGAGCTTTTGACCGGTGAGCTTCTGTCCGGTGAGCCTTTTTCCGGTAATTTTTTGTCCTGGATTCGGCCCGTCTACCCGGCTTTTCGCGTTGCCACAAGAGTTTCGACAGTAATACGCAAGAATGATGTTAAACTTTTACTTGAGATTTAATATAACCAGCGAATGAGCTGGTATAAAAAATGCCGCTAAAAGAAATATAAAAAATGCCAACAGGAATTTCTGTTCGTAATAAATAAAGTGAGCTTCTTTGTTATAGCATGCTCACGTCCTAAAGACTGGAGGTCAGTTTAAACACCGCAACTCTCAGTTTCGGCTCGATTTTGAGCAGTAACTTGTACTTCGTTTTCGCCAACACCAAAGCTGAGACATAAAGACAACATTTTTTTTTTCCAGTTCTCGAGCCGCTTTGTTTTTCCGCTAAATTTGTCGCGACTCCCCTTGGGGTCGCTACACAGAGTCACTAAAACACTGCCCTATAGCCAGGCGGCAATGGCCAGGCGGCGCCACGAGAGTACTGCATTCAGCGCCACAAACGGAGGCGTCTCTGTTAATGGGGCGGCCAGTCTGCCCGTTGGGCAGTTGCGAGCGGCGTCGACCCCGATTTCAGCAGTCCCCGTGTGCACCTGCGTGCCATGTCCCTGGTTCTTTTATGCGGTTTTTTAAGACCATCGGGAGCCTTGATACGTCCAAGTGTTGAGAGAATATTCTAGAGTCGTCATTTGGACACCAGTTTGAGTTGTCTTCACCACTTGTGGCCGCCCGATCGGTCTGTGCTTCGCTCGTCTCCCAGGAAGTGACACAACACAACGAGAAGGCAGCGGATGGGTTCATTGTACATCCCGGTTGCCCGTCTTTGAGAGCCGGCAGTCTGGACCCGCCGACCCTAGTTGTCGCCCGTCGTTCAGAGCTCACAGTCGGAGCCCGTGTCCAGGCCTGCGGATCGTCCTTCCCACGCCAGTGCTGCGTAGGCTAGCTGTTCCGGGCTATCACAGCCAGAGTCTCGCTGCGGAATCACTCACGGATCGTCATGGACTAGGCCGGTATGGTCAGGGCTCGCCGCTTCCGCCGGTCTTGATCCGAACCTCGCTGGTGGAATTCTCCGGGGTGCGCCATGGGCCAGACCAGTCAGAACGGATCTATCGTTCCTGCCCGGCCCCAGCCTCGTGCAGCACGCTCTTCCTCCTTCGCCGGCTGGCCCCTGCTCGCGCCTTGCTCGGCCGTCGTCTTCTTCTCCCGACGCCCCACACGAATAAAATGTGGGCAATTAGAACCAAAATTTGCATGCTAGAGGACAGTACATAAGCCCCTGTAAAAAGGCGACAGGCAACAAAGTGTACGTGTGAGGATATTTACGCTTCGCATGAGCTTTTTGAACCAGACATGTACACGTTACCCAAAAAAAGTAACTAAGTACCGTTACTCGTTACTCGCTCAAAAAGTAACTAAATACGTTACTCGTTACCGATTCTCAAAAGGAACGCGTGAGTTACCTCAAAAGTAACGAGTTACTTTTCACGTTACTTTGACGACCAAATACACAACGGTTTTTGTTTCATGGTTTATTGTTTTCTTTTTAGTAGTCATTGCCCTTCAGCAGCAGCTGCCTGTAGAAGTTTTCATCAGTTATGTTTCCCCGCTTCCTTGAAAATACATCTCCGGCGACGCTGAAGAGTCGTTCTACCGACGCGCTCGAAGGAACGGCAGTGTTGTGCTTCAGGAAGAGCTGGTGAATCTTCGAGAACTGCGCCTTCATTGAGGACAGCGGGTAAGGGGTTATGTGCCTCCCCGTGTTTGCAACCTCCGGGTTTACATTCGGTCCGTACCCGTTTCTAGAAGGTTCAACCAACGAATCTGATTGTGCTCGCTGGGTGAAGGACACTCCCAGCTGTAGAGTTCAGTACAGCAACGTTTATCGCTGGACACTTCAGTCGAACCGTTCGACTGACGTGTTCAGCGATATACGTTGCTGTACTGTCATACTGGTTAGTTGTTTTTCGGGTTGCCCATCTGCCTTTGTCACAATAGACGCATACTCAGGTTAGAATAAAAACAAGGCCGTTTAAGTGGTGTTGTACACAACGGTACTCCTCAAAAGTAACGAGATACCGTTACTCGTTACTTGGCCTTCAAAGTAACTAAATACCGTTACTCGTTTCTTTTCTAAAAAAAGTAACTAAATACGTTACTCGCTACCGAAAATAGTAACTAGGTACAAGTAACTCGTTACTTGTAACGGGTTACGTACATGTATGGCTTTTTCCAAAGAAAAACTTTTGCATCCTGTTTTCTGTATGCCGTCACATTTGTTACCAATCTCAGCATTAAATTTGGTTGGCGAAACAAACAAAAATTTGTGCTACGAAAATCCTTTTGAAATTTTGCAGGTTTCGAAGCTTTTGGTTGCGACCGCGCGTGCCGAACGTGCCGGGTGGCTATGCACGCGTACAACTACGAATGCCGGGACGGGCCGACGGACCTCTCGCTTGAAGACCTGATCGCCTGATTCTCGACGCCACAGAGAATCAACAATCGGCCCGATTGCTCCTACCGCATTTCTCTATGTGGCTGTCCAAATGACTCGTAAAACAACTTCTATAAGTATGTTATTTTGCCGACTAGTCTGCAAAACGAGTTCGTCAGACCACTTTCCAAACCTCCACATTTATTTTCGTTCACTTCAACAACTAACGTTAAATCCACTTACTTGGTGCGTCGCACTGCAGTAATCCACTTCTGTCGCCGTGTCGCTTCCCGAGATCTCGAAGGGAAGCGGTAAAGTTTGACGCTTGAGTCACCTTCGCGACTGTGGCAGTTCTTTCACGCAGCAGCAACGACGTTTATTTTTTGGGGGAACTCTAGGAGTAGGCGAGATGTCGCAGGAACCCGGTGAGGTCATAGAGACGTGAAGTTGCGACTTGCTTTTACGAAAAACGGTTGGAAAAAGGCACACGTCGATCCGAAACAGCACGTTCACACGTGGTTTCTAAATGCGCCCGCCCGCAGTCTCCGCGACCCATCCCGGCCTGGCCTACCCAGTTTCTTTATTTCGCATCCGCTAGATGGCGCAACGTGTAGTGCCAAATTGCCAAACTGCATTGCCGGTTGCCCATAACCAACTTAAAAATGAGTCCACCAGCGCAAAGAGAAAGCTGTCAAAGGTTTCGATCCATGGTTGTGAGCCCGGAATGTCAACTATGATTCGTTTAAATGGTGCATTATCGATGCATCTTTACAACTTCGAATCCGAGTACTTTCACGTATAAGCCCTTTCGAGAAGCGGAAGGTTCTCATTGGCGGCACAACAACATCCCCTTTTTTGACGCACTAACCAGTGAAAACGCTCGCGTTATTTGTTTATTTATTTATTTTGCCTAATGCGCTCACAAAATAAAATAAAACTACGGAGAACAATGGAGAACAACACAGCCCAGATGTTTGTCAAGCGGCCAACAATGCTCTTCTAAAATTTAAAAGGGGTGAAAACAATTCTAAGTCACTCCTATCGCGATTATAAAGGAGCTGAAGGCGTGTCATTGGGGACTATACACAAACTCTCTGCGGGTAGAAAAGAAAAGAAAATCTGGTACGCTTTTGAGGAACACTGAAAGAAATCGCACTTAAAAGTAAAGGTGCGTCAACTGTAGCGTTCACCATCTTATACAAAAAAGTCATGTCTCGCGCTAATCTTCTTTTGTGCAAGGATACCAGGTCAAGCAGATTAAGCAAGTATTCATACTCAAAATAGATGCACCTCCCAACCCATCGATCGTAAACTATACGCCGCACGAGACGACGCTGCACTTTTTCTAAAATACATGATTGAGTCGATCCAATGGTGTTCCATACGACTGAGCAGAACTCAAGTTTAGACAAAACAAGGGCGCGAAATAGATGAATCATGCTAGCGTAAGTACTGAAATTCTGCGTCATTCGGGAAATAACGCCTAGGACTTGATAAGGATCATTCACAACTTTTGAAACATGCTCAGTAAACGAAAGGCGGGAATCAAACAGCACTCCCAGGTCACGAATAGTATCGGACCTCGCGATAGCTGAACCTAACATGGTATACGGATACTCAATGCAGCTTGTCTTACGGGTAAAGGATCGCACTTCCGAAAAGTGCGATTGGCGCCAAAATGTCGTCAATTTTACGTCTACTGGAATTTCTTGGCGTTAAAACTCTGTTGGCCCTTAAGCTGATAGTGTGCTGGAAGCTGCATGCTCATTGGGCGAAGCATACGTGTATCTTCGCTACGTGACCTGGCTTCTATCGATACACTCACAAAGAACGGGATCGGGCAACACCTATTCGGAGAGCAAGTCGTCTGCTTCTTGCACAGGAGTTGCGGTGACGTCAGAACTACGTCGAGCTCTGATTGGCTTTGATTGAAAGGATAGTGTCTAGTCCTCAATGTTAGATGTCTTGAGGTCTACACTCTACTTGCTTCAATCAACCAATCAGAAATCGGCATTCTCACATCATCGCAACCGCTGTGCGAGAAGCAGACGAACCTGCGCTCCGCGTAGCTTGTAAACTAACGAGTTTTGAGGCACTCACTTCAGACGGCTTCCAAAAATCGGTTTCTCAACGAATCACGCTGCAATTTGCTAGATGTGCAAGCAGGTGGTAAAAGTTTGCAGTGAAAAAACAAGTGGAGGAATGAACTTATCTTGTTCAAAAGAAATAAAATATGTTCTGCGGAATTTACGCCGCCACTTCGCAGATGATGTACGCCCAGAGAGAAGAGCTGCGGACAGACGGCGTGCGCAGCTTCAAAGGAGCGCCGGCAGATTCGGGTTGATGGCAAACGATGTCACAAATGACCCCGAATCGGCAGGCGCTCCCTCGACGCTGCGCACGCCGTCTGTCCGCAGCTCTTGTCTCTACGCGTACATCGTCTGCGAAGTAGCTGCGTAGTTTGTCAGAAAACCTTTTTTATTATTCTTTGAACAATGTAAATTAATATGTTTATTTTTTCTCTGTAAACTTCCACCTCCTGCTCGCACCTCTGTAGTGAATTTCAGTGCGATACGTTGAGAAACCGATTTTAGCGGTCCGTCTATAGTGCTTTAAAAGCGTTAGTTTACAAGATTTAGATAAGAAGTCCATAGTGGCCATAGTGCTGCATTTCCAACGTCACCCAAAGGAGGCGAACGTGGGATACGGATCGGACAGGAGTGCTGCGTCAGAGTTGGGCTCAGACTCGTGCCTTAACTGATTGGACACGAGTCTTGGCCGAAGGCGGACACCACACGCGTGTAGGTCGGGGCTCGGGATCGCCTCTTTAGGCTGACGTTGAAAATTAAGCTCTATGGCCTTTTTTATCTAAGTGGTAATGCATCGCGCGATGAAGAAGAGACGGTTGATTGGTTCGGCGATTGCGTAGCTCCCGCCGCGCTGTCATCTTCGGGGTGTAATGAGTATCATAGAGTTAATACAATAATTTAGAGGGAAATGTCTCATGCATTGCCCTGCATTGAGGCCGCTTCGTAACTGCAGGGTATTGACGCGGACATGAGTGGTCCCCGTGGGCTTAGATCACTGGCGACGCGTTAATGTATACAAAAAACTTCGAACATCACGTGCATGGTCCCTACTTTGTGATCTAGAGCTTCACTTTGTACCTACTTGGAGGACAACACCGACGTGGCGCATTGTATACAGGGTGTTCACGCCACTTCTGGACGCCATGATAGGTGGAGGAAGATACTTCCGGCGCTCCTATGTTTTTCTTGAATTTGGGTGGTTACGCGACGACTCCTGGTTCACTAGCGAGGGATTGCGCGAAAGCTACGCTCTAGAAATGCCCCAGCTACGTGCCTTTAATCTGGCGATGCGCACCGTCACGAACAAAATGTCACCAGTGAAGTTATTTCGAGTATCTAGAGACGAGGGACGCCACTGACGCTGCAGAGTTTCGCTGATCGCAGGTAAGCAGAACACGGATCTCCATGGCGCGTTGAGAAAACAGTTATGACGCTACCGGAAGTAAGTGGCTTGCCCTGGAAGTGTGCGCTTGACAGGCTTCTCAACGCTTCCATTGTTCGTTCAAACAGCGTTCAGGGCGCTGGATTGTTTCTTGTCCTCTCAAGAGAGCTGCTCTTTGAGCAGTAACAGCGCATGCAGACCCGAAAAGTCTCCTGGAAAGCCGTGCGACGTGAGAAAAAATGGAGATTGCATTTGATCAAGTGTGCATATATCCCACGGTCAAATGCCTTATTATAGGGATTTAATTAAAACCGGGATAGTTAAAACCCACTCTAAGACGCGAAAAAGCATGGACCAAAACATCGACTGAATGCACTAGGAAGTGCAGCAGACGCCCGACTTCCGGAACAAGCATCGAACTTCCAGTGGCTTCACTTGTACCAGGCTCGGAGAGCAGCTGTGAAGTAGACGGTGCTCGCCTACTTCGATGTGCTGCCGACAGGTGGCGCAACTCGACAAAGGCGTGGATGCAGCGACAGCGGTGCCTCGACCAACGATCTCCGTACAACGCTACAGGTGCCAACAGGGCCATTACGGCACGCAAAAATACAAGCTGACGCAATGCTTTGGGAAAGAGACCCTTAAATACAAAGCAAACAATTCAAAACTTTAGAAAATTAGACATTACAGAGACTCTCGTCGCGCTGAAGGTAACTTAATAAAATCTTTCGGAAGACTGCTAAAACCAAGACCCAGTTCGGCGACCCCGGCGGGGAAGCTCGGCGCGTACCTTCGGCGCCTGGGGGAGGTAGGTGACCACCGGCGATGCCTTGTCGTTCACGAAGTAGTTGAACGCGTTTAAGGACATGTAGGTTTTAAGTCGTCCTCAGGTGTGTGGACCAGGTGACTTGAATGAAGTTTATTTTTAATTTAATAACAAGAAACTAAAACTTAGACTACCAAGATTACTTTTAATTTCACACCTCTAGGGTCACAAGAAAAAAAAAGACAGTAAATCAATCACTGAAATAATGTGCAGGACTGACTTACAAATACTCTTGTATTGCTCGTACTGTATACGCTTGGAATTCACTACCCGAACAAATTCTCTTAATGTTGTGTGACATACTTTTAGCCCTGATAATAAAATTGACAGAGTTTTGATGTTTTAAGCAATGACATACCCTTAAAAAAACAACTTTTTCTGCTCAGTCTGTGTTCCTGATCTGTATATGTGATGTGATGTATTTTTGTTTTTATTTTTTATTATGTTGTATACTGCTGCGCTACCTTCTTTATGATTTATTGTGAACATTGACTGGTGTATCTTTCTACCTTGGCTGTTCCATGTCTGTTGGTAGTATCAATCAACCAATCAATAAATAAAATATTTTTTGTTAATTGTGGTCTAGGATGCCAGTGCTTCTCTTGTACTAAACTGGCAGCTAGGTATGATAGGTATGCTTCCCCGTATGGAAATCTTATATCTGGGCCACATCCGGCGATATCAAATATTATATGATAATATACGGCCTATAGACCTTTCCAGCGGCAGTCTCGAACGAAGCGACCGGGCAAAAAAAGCTGAGTCACTGAGCTGTGGACGCATGCGCAGCGTCCGGTATACCGCACAGCAGATCAACAGCGCATGCTTAGAAGGCGTTCACAGCCCAGCAGACAAAGATGGCAGCGCGCAGGAGACGATTTCTGCAAAGGTCTATATACAGCCTTATCTGGCGTATATACAGCCTTATCTGGCGTATATGAAGCCTTATCTGGAATGTATGCAGCCTTATCTGGCATATATACCGCCGTATTTGAGGTATATACTTCGTTATCTGTCCTATACAGCTTTAGCTAGCGGCCGGTTTTCAATTAATTATCTATAAATAAGTTAAATAAATGAAAGACGTTTACAACTCTCTAATGCTGAATTAGAGCGCAGCTCTTGACGAGGAGGAGGGGAAGGTACGGAGGGGACGGTATGCGCCTCTCCTCCTCCCTCCTCATCTAATCCTCGCCTCCTCTCCCTCTTCTCTTCCTCGTCTTCACTCCCACGCGGTGCATTATGGATAACGTCCCATAATGCAACGCGCTCGTCTCCGCGGTGCATTATGGCACGTTTCCCATAATGCACAGCGCGGTTAAGCCGACGGCGACGCGTCACGCCGACGCGTTACGCCGGCGTAGCCGTAAAGCGTCGGCGTAACGCTTTTTCGTGACGCGTCGCCGTCGGCGTAACGCTTTTTCGTGACGCGTCGGCGTCACCGTAACCCTTTTCGTGACGCGTTACGACAACGCGTGACGAAAAAGCGTTACGCCGACGCGTTACGGTTACGCCGACGGTGACGCCGCTCAAGCCGGAAACGGGCGCCTAAGAGCTGCGCTCAAAAAAAAAAAGTTAAAAAAGTGCTTTGTTAGCTAACTGTAAATGACTCATTGTTCGCGAGCTAAACTGCACAAATAATCATAAACCTCAGCTTTGGCATGCTTAATATTGGGATTATTCGTGCTAATTTTCGCGAGAATTTCAATGTAGCTAATTCTTTCGAAGTGTAACATTACGTCCGAATTGTTCGGGAAACCCATTTTTCGGGAATTGTAGGTGATTCCCCAAGTTTACGATAATTAAGTCATTTACAGCATTAACTTTTACTGTTTGGCATTCCAGGGCACAACGTAAGTCAGATAATTTAGATATTTAACGGCTGAATATTCCCCCTGGGTTTGTATTTCCTAATATTATTGCTAGGAAAGTGATGCTTTTACATTGTGTACTCGGTGCTATATAAGTGGACGAAAAGAATTTCTAGTTTGTTTTGAAATGTTTTACACAAAAGGCTAGCTGTTTTAGGAAAAAAAACACTTTTTTTACTTCTCAGCAAACATTTCAAAAAGCTCTTGTCCAATTCAGTATGCAATGTAACTTATCACTTTCCTAACATTAATATTGAAGGACGTATATATAAAACTGTGTCAATATTTCATTGTTAATTATCTAAATGAATTAGTTTATTTATGGCAGTCATACTTCGCCCTCGAATGCCCAACTAATTATGACAGCAGCCACTTTGGACTATTTGCCTTGCCTTTTTATTTTAATAAATAAAAGCTGCTTTGAAGCAAATCAATACAGCAGGAGATATGACCCTTCATTCAAAGAATAGAATAATTACAATTGATGAATTTTCACTAAATATTCTTGCCCTTTCTTCCTCGTCGAGTTGTCAATTTGAGAAGCCTTTTTGTAATGCACAATTATGACCAGGCTTCCATTAAAAATCTGCAGTTATAAGACTGCAAACCTTTTTTTCCCAAAAAGTCTACTCCCAGTGTTTTTACATTGGTATGATCTTGCATGTAAATATATGTGAAAAGCACGTGAGAAGGAAGGAATACATAACCAAAATTTTCCTTGAATTACCGAAAAGTGCATTAATATACATAACGTGTACCGAGATAATTATTTATGGTTTGATCAAATCGGCTCAATTTTCATTTGTTGTCATGTGCTACATAGTGTACACCAACAAACGACAGGGAAAAAAGGCTGCTCTATGGGAGGCTGACAAATGTACCAGCCCCCCCCCCCCCCCCCCCTGCAGTTTGGGTTGATTAATGTTGACAGTGCAAGTTGATTTGGGATGCATGTGGTACAAATAAGTCAGAGAACTGCATTGTGCATAACAAAGTTTTTTTTATTTCCATACTTCATCTTACGGTAAATCACACATAAAAAATAAACATGCTTAGACACATAAAAACATGGCTTCGTCAGGTGCTGACAAACGCAATCAAATCACAATTATTCGCAAAACTTCTCATTTGTTCAGCAGTGGAGAAAATCACAGATTTGACGCGTGCTTCGAAGACACGTAAACATTACTTTTCGAATAAGCCAAACACACTACAAGACATGGTTTGGTCCAATCCTGACACACGCATTGAAGGGATGTTGAACCGAAATCTGGATTCCACAAAACACGCGGCAAAAGCGTGCAACGGGATGGTACAAACACCAAAACATCACTCATGCAGCGATATCTCGAACGGATGACCGTATTTTTCAAAAAAAGAGGCGAATTTGACAGATATGTTTACGTCTTGTTTCTCCGAGAAGGAGAGGGGACGTCCTCGCGTCTTCTCCGCCTCGCCGCCTTGAGGGGCAAAGCGAAGAGAGGAGGAAACGAGATATCTTGACGTCACGCGCCTCGTCGGCCTGGTTCAATCTCGACCTCTTTTCCCGAAATTATGGCCGTCCATTGGAAATATCGCCTTAAGACTAGTGTTGTAGGGATTGTAGCGTCCCGCCTACATCTCCTGCATTGTTTTTTTTTTTTAATCCAGATTTCGGTTCACCATCCCTTTAAAGCAGAATTCACAAAAAAATGTTCCTCAATCAGCGGGGAAGGAAGGCAGTTTGATGAATACCGTAAAATACCGAGCATCCGCCCATTTCACGTAAGTGCCCAGCCCCGAATTTTGTAAGAGCTGAAATGATATGCACAGTACAAATATATGTAAAACTTATGACCACACATACGACATTTTGCTATTTCGTTTTGCTTTGAACTGGGAGCCAAAGTGATGTGTAAGACCATCTACGTCCACCATCAAGGCACAACATGCGTACCAAGTTCATTTGTGCAACACATTTTTGAAAAGTGATTAAGATCAAGTGGAACCACACAAGAGTTTTTGGAGAAACCAAGGTAATGGTAAATTTGGGTGTTTACGTGCCAAACATACGAAGGGCATCTGGCACACCCAAGCGGAGGACTGAAAATTAATTCGACCACCTGGGGATCCCCTGACGTGCAACCAAAAGTTTGGTTACACGGCGCCTTCTCCGCATTATGCCTCTGTCATATTTCGGGCAGTTCAGGACAACATAGCAAAGGTTCTGATCATGTGCTGCAGCTCAATGTCCAGGGGGCATGTACAGTAACAATTAGGAAAGGAGCCGTCTACTGGCCTTTACAAATTCATCTCAAACAGATTCGGTGTTGACGCAATGTAATCAAAAGCAAAAATACACTTGTGGAGTTCTGTTTGGGGAAGGAGGACAATGAGAAGCTGATTGTCGGCGGAATACACAGGAACGAATTGGGAAAGGGAGTAGTTCATGCTCTCGTGTACTATTGTCTCAGAATCATCGATAAAAAGCTCGTGGAGGACAGCATACACTTCCATGCTGTTCTTCACAAAGCACTCAATGGATGCATAGCAAATACCGTTTTCAGTAGTACATCGGACTGTTCTGTTATTTCTAAGTTTCTGGTTTTCATAAATACTAGATGTGAAAGTGACACAACCAATCGTCGCCCTCTTGTAGATCAATGCATTGTCGAACATATACTGGGTCGATAAGAAACTTGCTATCTTTCTGTTCGCTTGACATGGGCGTCCATGAAGTTTTACAGATCCGTCTGTCGTCTGTTTTGGAAAATGAACATTCCGAATTCTGTTCAAGACAGAAAATGCAACAGAGCCCTTATCCATGCGTCGCTCAATTGAGTTAAGTGCATTTCCGATCCCCACAAGAGTAGCAAGTTGCTTATCGATTGCCCTAGTACCTTGGATAACTCTAACTAGTTCACCATGTCTATCTTCGAAAAGGAATGCAGACGTTGCCCAGAGGGGGCCCCAACGTCTTACAGAAAGACATATGTGTTAACTGGTGCATGTTGAAAGTTAAAAACTATGGTGCATAAAGTGATGCGGTCTCTTCAACAAAGCGACTAAGAAAAGTTTCTGCCATATCAATTTCGTGACGTCCCACAAACTCCTTCAACAGCATATGGATGGCGGAGACGAAGGGCTCTGTTGCATTTTCTGTCTTGAACAGAATTCGGAATGTTCATTTTCCAAAACAGACGACAGACGGATCTGTAAAACTCCATGGACGCCCAAGTCAAGCGAGCCATCCATATGCTGTTGAAGCAGCTCTTCTTTGAATGCCCTAGCAAGCATTCAAAGAAGGGCTGCATTTGCGTTCTACCGCCGCAGTACCCCCAGATGTAGCCTCCTCAGTTATCGTGATGTTAGCACCGACTCCCTCCTCCGCGACGCTAACTGGCGGTCGCTACAACATCGTAGAGACGTCGCCTCCATCCGACTGTTTTGTCGTGTTATGAGTGCGGACGACATGGACTGCCCCAACACACCGCGTCTCAACAGGCGTACCGGTCGTCTGCAACCGGTGCTGGTGCGCACTCTCCGCCACAGGAGAACATGTCTCCTACGAGCCGCTGAGCTCTGGTTGGCCCTACCCCCGGAGCTGACCGCAGTGATTCCTAAGGACAGGGACTCCATGAAAGAACTTTGTCAATTGATATCCCGGGAGGATGGCTGGCACCTGTGACCTTTCTCCCGTTGGCTGGGAGCGCCTTAGTGCGGACAGTTTTTCCGTCGCTGGGTGTCGGCCGACGCGGGCTGCTGATCGGATGCGGGCGTTGTGTCGGTGTTAGGCTGGGACTCGTGTCCAGCCGGCGCGATGATGCGGCACTCGTGTCCGGTGTGTGCTCGCGCTGGCCGATATTCGTTGGTGGAGAGCTGTCGGATCTGGGCGTTCTTGTCTGGCGGGTTTTACACTCTAAATCAGCGCAACCCCACCCCCTTTTCTCTCTCTCTCTCTCTCTCTCTCTCTCTCTCTCTCTCTCTCTATATATATATATATATATATATATATATATATATATATATTGTATCTACCAATTGCCTCCAGGTGGGAGGTGAGGGCACACACTGTGCATGGGCTCCCTGCCTTTCCTTGTCGCCTGCACGCCTGGTGTGAACTCACTCGAGTGCAATAAAGAACTATTGAACTATTGAACAAAATGTTGCAGATGAGCCAGTGGACGAATGCCAGAAAGTACTGGAATAGAATAAAAAAGTAGCCATGCCCTGAACTCACTTGCTTTCCAATACATTCTATGCCTGACAGAGCGCGGCGTTCTTGCAATAAAATCGGGTGGCTGGATGGCCAGCAGCCTCTCGTCGATTGTTTTCAACTGTCGTCCGAGGTACCATGACTCTGCATGATACTTACTCTCAAACCAGGTGGCCATTAGCATTTTCATTACCCCTAGCAGTACACAGTGCATGTAATCTATCACAAAACTGGACGCCAAATCAAAACGGGGAATCACACTCAATACAGACGGCCCTTTTACGCCCTGCACTGCACTTTGGCTATTCACAGCCTGTACGGCCTGCTGCTTCTTGCCACTCCCCGTTCGCAAAGCATGCGTACCAGGAACGTAAATCCATGATCAGGATGAGCCATTGCGCTGACAAGTTTTGCCAGGGGCATCACATAGAGAGCACCCATGCAAGCCATTAAACTGGCGAATATTCTGCAGCAGAGCCTTTGCTACGGCGTCCAGAGGTGTGACTGGTGCAAAAACGGGATATCAGTTGTCGTCCAGTTACAGGATGAGTCCATCTCAAACCCTGCAGTGCGAGGTTTTTCACTTCCATACAAAACGGTCGAAGAGAGGTATTAACATCAGGCTTTGAGCCACACCAAAGAAGAGTCAGTAGCTGACATTTCTTGCGTAGTCGTGGGGGAGTTCAGGGATTACACAGTGCAAGGGCCACAAGGAAGAGGTTGAGCTTTTGAACACCTTAACACCATCCGTGTTCCAAAATAGAGAGAAGTCATATTTGCCGCTTCCAGATCTCACCTTCGTGTATTCATCCTCATCTGTTAGATCACTGTAGGCATCAGAAGTGCCATGGTTTGGTGGTGAGAAGTATTCATACATCCTTTCATCCTCTAAGAATGAGCGCAGCGTTGGAGCTAACTCTATCTGTAAAAATTTGCCGCAGTTGATAGGTGATTTGGTGCACAATGGACAGCATGCGATTCCAGCGGAAACATAGGTGTGGAAATTCTTGCAAAAGAAATGTTCTTTTGCTGGATCACCGGATCGATACTTGGGAAGGAGCTTGAAAAAAGTGTACGTCGTTGACGGAAGAGTATGCGGGGGGGGGGGGGGGGGCAGAAATGAGTTGAGAGCAAATAACAAAGCTGAAAGAAACTCTCGCGTGAGGTTGAATTTGAAGAACAAGTTCATCAGGATGACACAAACGTTAATGCAGGAATTTGAAAACACATTAAAAAGGGGAGTGTGGGCCAAACCTTCCTGTACACAGCAGTCACCTGGGTATTGGTCACCGGAGGAGGTACTGTCTCCGTCGTCAGCTTCATCAAAACTTGAAACACTGATGTCCGAGCAGAAGCTCCTCTCTTCTTCGATATCACTTGCATCCTCTGCACCAACCTCTTGTCGAAGAGGAATTGGGCTGCTTGCAAGCTGATCAGGGCTCGCGCTGTTCGGAGGTTCGGAACAGCCTGCATCTTCAGAAAGCTGGTCCCACCGAGCTTGGGTACGTCGTGGGACTTATCAAGTTGGAAAAAAAAATGTTTCTTTTTTTACGAGTACTGCAATTTTAAACGTATCTAAAAAAATGAGCCTTTGAAATGCAGAATCATCATTTGATGCTAGCAGAGGCGACATTCGGTAGATTTCCGTGCTACAACTTTGCTAACACCAAGAACTCAGCTACAATGAGCTCAGATGGTGCAGCGGTTAGCATGCTGGGCTAGGAATCTTTTTTTTTTATCTGTGTTGAATATCCAGATTCAATTCCACGTCTTCTAAACAGTTTCACTTTCTTTTGTTATTATAACTTGTGCAGATGCATGACAAATACAAAGCAAGTAGCTTGCTCCCGAGACGTTCACTTCGTTTGAATTTCAGGAAAGAAAGACGAGCCTATATTTTGCCGGTAGCTGGCAGAGTTGTCTGGGCGGACAAATGCTGGCTGTTTCCTCCCATTTGCTGGCTGCGAACACGGCACTATATTGCCGGCATTATATATATCGGTTTATAGGGTATGGCAGCCAGAGAAAAAAAATTGCCGGCAGTGGTTCTACGTTGGCTGGCATTAATCATGCGACTACTGTTGGCATATTTTTAGGGTTGTTACTGTGCCAGCAGATGGCAAAATAGGCCTGGCACAAAAATGCCAGCTGACAGCTCGGATGAAGATTGCTAGCAGCACTCATTCTTCGTGTCTACATCATGCCAGCTGCAGTCAATCTATGTAAGTACCATGCGTACTGGGACTGAGCGGAAATTGTAACTGTCAATTTGGATAAGTTTGCCGAAAAGATTCCTGAGTATAATTACTTGCTAAAATTTTCTACTGTGCGTATTTCACATGTATAAATAATAAATAAATAAATATTTTATTGTCTCTTTTTCCACACAGTACATAGACCGGCCCGCAAAAGCACGGTTATTATAGTTATTACACATTTGTACAGCGTAAGCTGTCTGCCACAGCAAGGCATCATTTCCTATACGCTGACGAAAAATCGACGTTGCGTGGTGCTACGAATATACGACGTACTGTGCAATTGTAACAGTAAACTAGCCTAAGCCAAGGCCAAACCGCCCTTCTCCTCGATAGAACAAAGCAGCGATGAACCTTTAAAGTCTAACTAGAAATGAAAACCTTTCGAACCTTGCCCCTAAATTGTCGCGCTGCCGGGAGTGGGTAACCGGACAAAAGCTCACCGGACAAAAGCTCACCCGTTTTTTCACAGACCCGGACAAAAGCTCACCTCTTTTTTTTTTTTTTGCTATTACGGGCGAAACACGGGCTGGGATAAAGTGCGAACACGATGGACATTGCACCATTTTTAGGAGAACTGGCATCCCATCCCCTGCAAAGGTGTCGACAGATAAGCCATAACTAGGAAAAAAAGCAACAATTTAGGTCACTGAAACTGAGTGGAGCTGATAAGATCAAGCTTGCTTGACTCAAGGTATGCCGGAGCACCCTTGTGCTATGCCCAAGAAACTTCGTGAGCCGAAGTTTTTGAACCCGAAGAGTGACCGAAGAAGCGAAATCACCCTTTGTCGACCGCGCTTTTTCATTGTGCTTATATCGCGCTAAACGCGCACATAAAGGTTAGGCACAATGTATCTTCATTACTAATGCACGGGTTTTCTTTGGGTTCAGGTTCTTGGGGTTCAATGACGGAAATTCATTCCGTCATTGAGCGTCGTAAATCTATTTGAAATCAAGGATTATCTCAGGGTGTTGTGAAAAGGAAACTGAAGCAAAACTGTAATATACAAATCATTGAGTTGCGAAGTTTTAAAAATATTTTGAAGGAACGGGAGTGTGGCCTTTTCGATAGATGGCCAATTTAGAAAGCTGTGCGTGATTTTGGATAGGCCCGCGCTCTTTCCACCACAGCTTGTGCCTGAAGGACTAACCTATATCAGGGAAAAGCTACTTGTGACATCGGCAACCTGCTGGACTACATTGATTGCACGTATGTCGACGGCCCCTTCCGTTATGCTTCTACTCCTTCTGCGGCGGCACACAGAGCGAATTCTTCCCTTTGCCTGACTGTGTGGCGACGACGACCGGAGTTTCCCCCGGAACGGTGAAATATGTGCGACGACAATCTTCAAGATAAAGACCGGACATACACCTGCGAAGGATGGAATACCGGGTTCCAGAAGTTTGTCGGCCACACCCATCCAAGCGTCTGGATGCTGATCGAATGCCCACAGGAAAATCAGGCGTTCGTTGCCACGGCATTGACACAAGCCCGCAGAGGTGAACCCCCATAGAAGCGGGTGCGAAAAACCACTCTGCGCCTGCAGAATGGTGCGAAAAATATTTTCGAGGGATTACAGGTACTCCCAGATTTACCAAGACTGCTGGAGCTAGTGGGGGACTGCATTCGCTTTTAACCAATCGATAAATAAACTTGTTTCTACTCTAAGCAACAAACCATGCGCCTGACAGATTTAATTTATCGTTGCCTTTTGAGTGTCGCACGCATGCACCTAAGTTGTCCGCACACGTGTTAAGACCAACATGAAATTTTCTCCTGGTGAGCTTTTGTCCGGGTCTGTGAAAAAATGGGTGAGCTTTTGTCCGGTGAGCTTTTGTCCGGTGAGCTTCTGTCCGGCGAGCTTTTGTCCGGTGTGCTTTTGTCCGGGATTCCCGGGAGTGATTGGAACGTCGAAAAAATTTGAATCATCCGTATAGTAGGTTCAGCCTACATAAGCGGCAGACGCTTTCTTTCCTCCCGTGGCGGCGCGTATGAAAAGCTTCGGGCGGCACTTGGATGTGCGCATTGAGTGCCGTATGACGGCACTTGAACGATCCGCTTGAGTGGTCGTCACAAAGAGTGACGCAGGTACTTACGACTTCGCTGCTGCTTGTCAAATGCAGGGTGTCACCAAAACAAATTTACAGGGTTTCTTTACCGCAAAAATAAACTAGGCTTCGCCGAACGCTCATTCTCCGCCCAAAGGTACCGCTAAAGGTCACAACCAGATGCGAAAGTTTCAGCCCGATCCGATACCTTATTCAAAAGTTTTAAGTCATTTGCTGAAAATTTCAACGGTAAAATGGCGGCCGAAGGAGTTTCGAATACATGGGGCTCTATGGCGCCAGAAACCGAAAACGGGCAAAAATGAGCTGCATTTTCCCATCGAAATGTTCAGAAAATCACATAATTTTTGAATAAGGTATCGGATCGGGCTGAAACTTTGGCATCTGGTTGTGACCTCTAGCGCTACCTTTGGGCGTAGAATGAGCGTTCGGCGATGCCTAGTTTATTTTTGCGGTAAAGAAAAAATAAACCTGTAAATCTTTTTTTGTGACACCCTGTACTTCTTGTAGGGACCGTGCTTCTGCCTGTTCATTCTGGAAGGCTGTGCAGTATGACCCAAGTACGAGGATGCCAATACGGGTAACTCGACCTTTAGTAGAGCCTCAAACATGTGGCAAATCCGTGCTATTTGACCACGCGAAAACGCTTCCACGCAAAGGCCTCTTTCGACGCCCGCCCAGCTGAGTGCAGCTCCAGCCAGCCCGCCCGCCTCGCCAGCCACAGCCGGCTGCGCCAAACCACGTGTAGCCGAGTCAATCCAGAGGGAATTTTCAGTGTTTTATTAGGAGCAGTGTTCATTCACAAATAATAAAGTCGGTAATTCATTTTTTTTATTTATACAAAATATAACTCTGCTTATTGACTTTTTAAATATTTATTTTGTTTATGAATGAGTTGGCGGCTGGTCAATTGCGTTGGAATTTCGCCCCGTTTGCTGGCAACAAGAGCAGCCGGCACAAAGCTCTTCCTGGAAAGTACACTACCCGCCCGGTGATAGTTGCAGTTGCAGGGAGGTAAAGTATGGTAGAAAAGAAAAAGAAGAAAAAGAAAAAAATGTTTCAATTAAATAGTTCAAGGCGGGGTGTCGTAAGCTACCGCCCGATATAAAATCAACAGCCAATATCCACCATCCAAATGGGGCGAGCAAGCGCATCTCGGTGGGAAACGCCTCGGCCGCGAGTTCTTTGCTTTTTGAAACGCGTGTCGTGGTTGTTAGTCAATAAATGAAGTACGTACGCTTCTTGGTATTTTCTTTCCCTTTCCTCGAACGACCAGTCTCGTTCGTGAAGGAACAATGGATTTCTGAAACCCGAGAGAAAGGCGACGCAACCATCGCCGCGAGTAGCAGACGACGCTGCGCATAAAACGGTGCACCGACCTCGCAGAGAGCAGGCGTCGTCGTATTCAGGCGTTCTCCGTTCGTTGTGGCGCATCTGACTGTTGTTAGTTGTCAAAAAAAAAAATGTTTCACATAATGCATTTCTTATCTTCCTTGAAGCTGTTGTGGGCACACTATAGTTGCATGGGCGTCAGCCTTCCCCCGACACCAGCACGCCTGTACATTTCTACCTCCCAAATGCAATAAATAATATCAAAGTCGCAATAAAAGACACGCGGTAGCCATACGACTAGCAGACGACGGGAGGATCGTCGAAGTCGACGTGCCTAATTCTACGAAATTGTGACTGCGGTGAGGGCTGCCGTCTTCGCACGCTGATTTTCAGGAACTTTGGGGGTGGAGAAGAATTCTACTCGTAGAGTTTTAATCGTTTCGAGCTCTCTTGGTGCAGTTGCTACGCCCACACGGCATAATGAACCATCGCCGGAATGAACGAAACGTTCCGCATTCAGAGCTTGAATCCTGCCTCAGGTGTCGTGACGACCCCTCTTCACGCGTGTACGCAAAAGAATATCGCGTTGAACATCTGCTTTGCTTTCAACAAGGACTTTGTAGCCACAATTGGTAGGTCTAATGCCCGGCAAACAGCAAAATATCTACCTCTTGAAAATGGCGGATCGACCGTGGCGCACCCTGGATTCTTTTTTGCTGCCACCCCGGTACCTTGAAACCGAAATTGCAAAACAAAAAAATTACTCGTCACGAAAAGCACGAAGTATAACACAGTGTGAAATTTGATTAGTCGAACTAAATTACTAATAAGTAAATACATTTTCGGCTTTTTTTTGTGCGTTTTATCGGTCAAGCACAAAAAGGTTTTAATCTGAAAAAATACCAGCCAATCCAATCCGTTGAGCTGTCGTAATATTTTGCGTGTTCACCGTTCTCTTTGTCTGCTGTAACTGAACGCAACATGACTGAACGCAACGAGGGCGAGTTTGTGCTTGTCTATTTCGAGGATGAGAATAAGTATGATGTTGTCGGTGACGTCTAAATAGAAGAGTTGTGCAATTCGGCAACTCCCCTAGCCGAAGCAACCATAGTCTACGTGCTGTGGCAGGACAGGGGCTCCTTCCATGCTCTAGTGATGGGCCTTTCCGGTAAGAACCCAGCTTCATAGTTCTTAAATGTAAAACGTTTATTGAGCAAATGGTGCAACTGACAGTTGCGTTAAGGTAGGGTGACTGTGCAGATACTGGGGAGTTTTAGTAGATCGTTTTTACCGTCTCTCAGCGCTCTCCCCAACCGGCCACGATAACCGGAACTCAACAGCCAAGGCCATCGGCGCGCAGGCGCAGTAGCGGCTTCTTCGTTGCGGAGGGCTTAGCGGAGAGGGAAATACGATCTACGAAAACTCCCTATTAGTAGGGAGTTTTAGTCGATCGTTGTGGCGTCTCCGCTACGCCTCCGCTACGTTATCCGCTACGCCTCCGCAACTACTGCGCATGCGCCAATCTGGCGCAGACCTTGCGGAGTTGTGGACGTGGTTGCGGAGGCGCCTTACGAAATAGCGGATCTCGAGACCTACGAGAATCGGCGAGACTTTCTCCCGGAACTTCCGGTCCGTGCTCGCTGGCTGGCTCAGCTGGCTGAGCCCTTTCTTCTTTTCCTTCCCAACGTGCCAAGATGGACGGTGGTGCTAGTGCTTCGCCGGTGGCTTCGCAGCCTGCTTCCCGTAGAAGGTTCGCCATAACGGACGACATCGTGTTGCTACACGAAGTTGTAGCCCTGAACCCCCTGAGGAATGCGACGCAGTGAACGGCGGTGACGGACAATCTAAATGCGACCACTGGTCGATCCTTCACCGTTCGCTCGGTTCGGGAGCGATGTGATTTGCTTCTGGGGCATTTCCGCCGGGAAGACCGGAGCAACTTGAGGAAGTAAGTCATAATTATTTTAGAAATTATTATTTTAGGCTTAAGAAGGCAAGGTGCGTGGCGAATTTCATTCACATTTCTCCCGAATTTCACAAAATGTATATCCGGGACGGAAGAACAGTACACCGTCAAGGAGCAGCTGCTCCAAGAAATATCAGATTTGGCCCATGAGTTCGGCTATTTGCCGAAGGTGCTGCCACGAAGCAGCAGTGGAGTGGCTTCGTCCACGGCGGCAGGACAAGTGTTCATTCAGCGGGTCAGTGCGTCAGCTGACCAGCGTGCTGGGCTCGCGATAAGAGAAGCTGCCACCGCGTCGGGATCGGCCGCCGCCGCGGCAGTGGCTATAGGACAAGCTGCAGCCGAGAGAGACGAGAATGGTACGTCTGATTTTTTATACTCTTTTGTACTGAACCACATAGCACAATTTTTAAACTAAAGCGTCGATACAGTGTTAAGGTTTTGCGACACAAATTTTACTTTCCTTGCCTTTCACCGAAAAAACTACTCAAAATTAGGTGATTTTGAGCTGTAGCAGTGTGTTCTCAGGCACAGCACTGACTGAATATTTTGCATATGGTGCCTTTCATTGGATTCATTTCAGGAAATGCACAGTCACCGGCCCGCAGGCTGTTGCTGCAGATGTGCGAGTCGGGGGACCAACCAGCCATAGTTACCACGTCCTACTTAAATTATTGTTTCCTTCTTCCTTCTGTGTAGTTTACTTCAACTAAAAGCATCTGCTGCTGTAATTTCACTACTTTCTGCATAAGCTTGTGTTATATCTTAATTGTAATTGTTTTTCAACTACCATTAAAATTATTTTGGCATGTTGAAGCTCATTTCAACGAAGACGTTTACAACTCCCCGTAATGCCGAATTAGAGAGCAGCTCTTGAGGAGGGGGAGGGGAGAGTACGGAGGGGACGGTATGCCCCTCCTCCTCATCCGTACCCTCTCCTCTTCCCTCCTCATCTACCCCTCCCGTGCTCCTCCCCCTCTTCCTCCTCCTCCTCCTCCGTTTTTCTCCCTCCTCCTTCTCCTCCCCCTCCACCTTCCTCCTCCTTCCTGCCGCGCGGTGCATTATGGGAAAAGTCCCATTAAATACCGCGCGGTTACGCCGACGGCGACGCCGCTCAAGCTGGAAACGGGCGCCTAAGAGCTGCGCTCTAATAAGAAAAAACGTCTGCACCATTGGCCTTTCCACAAGCATAAGGGACAAGCTTAGGTCTCAGGCATAGCAGAGGCTGTATTGGAATCAACTAAGAGAAGAGGGCATGAGTAATTTAGTGTGCTATAAGTCGATTACACCATAGCGGTCCTTTCACATATACAGTGCACTGCTATCAGCACCGACTTTTGCAATAATATAGCGCTGAATTGGCACCGATACTGCTTCACTATAGCTTGGTACCGGGGGCATTGCAAGAACTTGATGATGCTTGTGGTTACGATAACTTACTTCCATTTGAGAGTGACATGTTTGATGGCATGCACAAAAAAAAGACTATCTTGCCTAAAAACTGTACGGCTTGTTTAGTTCAGTAAGAAGTAAAATTGAGCGTCAAAGGCAGTCTCAACATCAAGAACACATCTATCACCATAAAGAGATCTCTTGAAATATATTTCGGTGCAGAGAGATTTCAGTGGTTTTACGATTATGCTGTAAGTGGGCTCCACATGTGAGCCTCATTGTATTCATGAACCGGCCTTTTGTCAGAGCACAGTCAAAGGCTAGAATACAAACAAAGTGACTCGGAGATTAAAAGTGCAAGGTCACGGTGCATTCAGCGCACTTAATAGACCGATCTCAGCAGGCAGTTTGACTATGCCACCGCTGTCGCAATGCATCGAGGGAACCTTATTCTTTCTGCACCTGCGACAACCTTGCTGGACCTGTGCACATGTAGAGCACGAGACAGCACGGCACAAGCCCTCTCATGCACTACCATCTGCCTCCTGTGAAATAAAATTATGGCGGCGTCACGCATGCACCGAATGCTTAGTGAGGTCGGTCTATTGGTTTAACCATTGATATCACAAGCACAGAAAGATGAGTACAGTGACATGGTGTTTTTGGTGCTCTTTTATTGGCCTCGTTAGCTTGTAACATTGGTTGTGCTCTGAGAAAATATAGCACACTGCAACTCTAAGGATCTGGAGCAAAAGGTTAAACTGCGGAATCCAGGGATCTGTCCCGAGTTTAGTCCCTGTACCCGCCTGTTTATCCGGTCATGCAATCACTACTCAATGATGCACAGAAAACAAGGCTCAAGTTACCAGCATTGCACTGGCTAAAGGCTACTTGCTCGTCTGCATGCAGTCGCCAAATTAACATTCAGTGCTTTATTTGCTTTGCTTTTTTGTGTAGACATTGCAGACAAAGCAGTAGAATTCTCAAAGTAACAACAGATGCTGGAGGGGCTAGTATCTCCATTTCATTATCAAAGTATTTCATCTAAGTATGACGCCAACTACATCCAACAGAGACCCCGCCGTGAACGCTGCCAGCAATGATGACTGCAGCAGCCAGAATGAAAATGTTGCGTCGCACACCTGCGACACCAGTCGCATCTCTGCATCACCACCGAGGAAGCGGAGACCGTTAGAACGCGGTGAGTGTCTAATAATTCCTGATTATTGATTCTCCGTTTAGTTCCTCCTTGTGTGGATGTTGAAGGCAGTATTAGAGCTGTTTTAATTGGTATGCATTACAAATGGAATAACACGATTGTTTCTGGTCATTTTGAGGCGCTTCTTCAAATGGGAAGAGCTTGTGGTGCATAAACAAATTTCGTTCTTATTCAACTGCATATACTATCTTAAGGCTGAGGCATTCGTTAGTCAAGTGGTTTTCAAATGGGGGTTCGGCTAGAAACAGACGTCGGAACTATTTGGGAGTTGGGGGAGGGGGGGGGGGTGATGTTTTTTGCCCCCTCCCCCATATTGTTTGTATTCAACTTTTGAAATATCTTTGGGGGGGGGGGACGTGACGTCCACCTCCTTGTTTCAACGCCACTGGTAAGAGAGCCCTACTGCAGAAAAAAAACAAAATGCTAACTGACTGATGAAGCACATAGCACAGAAATATGTGCATAGTAATTCCAGGTTCTCTTTTCTGGAGTGCACTATAGTAGGCGACAGGTTAAGGATGCAAGGGAAGCTCCACCCATAAAGCACTCGATTCTTTCCACTTTGGCAGAGTGAATGCCCGAAAAGAGGCAAGGAGGGACTCACCTCCTCTCCAGCGTTCGCTCAGCTAAAATGAAAAGGGAGGAAGGCTTTGCTGGAGGAGCTTCTCCTGCTCTCTTAACCAATCACCGATTGTAGAGCCCACTGACAAGTGCACTCAAGGGAACTACCCAAACGTAGCAAAGAAACCTCTAGCATGAGAAATATAATTAAACCTAAGAGTATTGTCTGTGCTCAGCACAAGACTTTAATTAAATTGTGCCTAATTAGAATTCATCAAAGAACTTTTCTAAAACTGAAAGAATTCTACCATAACAATCCACCAATGTGTCAGGCACTGCATTGTAGTTTTAGTTTTGAGAAATAAAAATTCACTTCTACAGTTTGGTGCAGCAATCACTTTATTGCACATGTGACAAGAAGCAGGAACATGAGGTGTTCATAATAAATGTTAAAGCAAGTGTTTTTGTGTCCATAAAAAAAGAGGCTTTCCAGGATCAAACTACCAATAGAACTTACAAGTATGCATAAGTATGCATCATAATCCTTTTCATAAACCCGTTAAACATTTCTACAGCCACCTCGCACAGTCAGGCAATTGCTATAGGACATTCTTCAGAAGCAGAGAGCCCGAGCTGTCATATACTGCTGGCAGTGTGGTTGTGTGTACCCAAAGCGAGCCGTGCCTATGAATTTCACTCGACAGAGATGTACTTGAGGCCATCTTTCCGTTCTCCACATTTCGACTTTGTTTCATCCCCTTAAAGGTTTGAAATTTTTTCCATTGTTCGAGATTAATCTTTAATTGGCCCATGTCAATGAATTGTAGTACAAAACAGCCCTTCTCAATTGCATAACTTATTAGCTGCTTTTGGAAGATAGCAGAAACAAATATCTATTGCCATCTGCAAAGAGCAAGTTCCGTGTTGCCTCAGTGTCCCAGCATTGAGAAGTAGACGTATGTTACATGACAGCCTCGTTGGCAACTTATGTAAAACCATTCAAGCATATCCCCATGATTTCATAAAGATCTCCCCCTTTCACAGTTCATGGTGGCTACACTAGTCGAGCAGTTTCTTTGTTTTAATGCTACAGCCTCCCCATGTTTAATTCAAGGACTTCCAACAGCTTTCACTGCTGACAGGCATCTTAACAGAAGTAAGGCAAAAATGTTGCATTCAGTATAAAGACCGCAATAAGTGCAATTTTGTTGACCGAAGAGATGGGAATGTTGCGGCTCGTCTCTTGGTCCTTGGGAGCGAATACAAAATTTGCAAATGGACCCACCAAAGATACATGTTTTTTCATATGTGAACCGAATAGAAGTTATCCAAGGAAATTAGAACGGCTATTATAGTGGATAAAACAATGTTCTTTTTTTTTTCTTTTCGTGTGGCTCTTTCCTGCAGGAAAGGCTCCCAGGTCGGATGTCGTCGCGTTCCTCGACAAGCGAGACACGAATGAACGTGTGCTCAAGGAGCGCCAGCTGAACCTGGAGGAAAAGAGGCTGGCGCTGGAAGAGAAGCGTCTGGCCCTGGATCAGCGCAAATTTGACGAGGAGGCCCAAGCCAGGGCAGAGGAGAGGCACCTCCAAGCAGAGGAGAAACGCCTACTGCTGGAGGTGCTGCTCAAGCAGGCGAAGAAAGACTAAATGCAAAGAATAAAACAGCTAGGAAACATTTTATTTAATATCAAACGAAAGATGCTCCTATATTCATTACTTAGTTTAAGCATAATACATTTACACATTTGAAAACCACCATACTTTCTTAAAAAAAATAGGTTGAACTTCATAATCAACCACTGCTACAGCACAAACATGACAGATACTTTGTTACCATTTACATGCACAGGTTGGTGTCGAACATCAGATTTCAAACTGAAACTTGTACACTACATAACCAAATTCTGCTGCCCTACTAGTAGCAATTACAGTCCTTCACCTGTAAAACCACAACACATTTGCATTTTGTTGTCTACAAACGATAACAGAAAAAAAGCTGAAAACTAACAAATGACATTCAAGTCAAATTAGATAAGCTTAACAAAAGCTGCAGGTGCTGCTGTAAACATGCAAAATTACATTAGCACTCTGAGGTATTCCCAGCAAAATGCATTACTTGGCTCAAGGAACAATGAAAGACCCATGTGAAACGCATCAATGCGAAAAAATGAGGACAGTATTATGAGGAAAAAAAACGCAACAAAGACACTGGTTAAACACTACTGCCTGGTTATAACTTATAAAGAATAGTTCCAGATAGCCAAGTTTGGAAATTTAAATTGAAGTTGTTCGTCCCACAAAACTAGGACATATTATTCATGTATGAAGATATGTTACAAAAAATTTGTTGATAAAATCTAGGTTACTGAATTTGAAAATAGTGAAATTTCTACACAAGGCGTTGCATGTTCAAATTGCAATTAATTTTCCTCCGACATAGAACACCCTGCTCAGCGAGATAATGCTATGGTCCCAGAAACCTCTGATTCAAAGTACACCTAAAAAATGTAATAAAGCGAGACAAAAAAAGGTTTAATGATTATTAGATGCAAAAATTAACACTGATATCTTAGCCACAATATCTGAGCAGTAAGCTTTTGTACACACAATGCCTCAAAAGAGCACAGGCACAAAAACATTTGACAAGCTTAGACTGGAGTTAAACCACATTTAAGGTACTCCTGAAGTGTTGAGGGTGCCAGATCAAAAAAACACTTTCCACCTGGCTGCCATAGGTGCACATCCGGGCCACTCGTTGCCTCAGGATTTGTTTTTTTTTAAGTCCACGAACGCGAACTCTGCCACGATCTTGCCGAATCCCCACTCCACGGCTTGTCGCACAGTGCTCATTTGACTGTTGAAGAGGTGCTGCATTGCTGTGGCTCCAGAAAAGTATGAGTGCCTTGATGGGACATGCAGGGTCTCCGTACAGCACGTACGAGCGCCCCTGAACGAGCCTCTGTAATTTTTCATACAGGCAGCTCCGCTGCAGCATGCCTGCAAATGAAATGTGATAGTTCAACTTGCTTAACATTGAATATGTACAGTTCAGTAAATAACTCAATAACAAAAACTTTAAGGGATGGTTTACATATTGGCACTGGTTGGATTGCAGTAACCTAAATGACAGCAAAAGCAAAGTTAAAAAGACAACTGTGTTGCATATTCCACACAAAGTGGCACCTTTATTCAACTTATGTTTGTTGCCATGCGCCATATGAAGCAGGGTTGTGCAGCTGGGCTTGTCATGCTGTTGTTTACGTTTCTGTGAATACCAGCAAAGAAAATATCTTAACCAGGCTTAAAAGAGTATGTTTTGTTTTGAGGAGGCTGTTAACAACACAACCTTCACTGCACCAAGAGAATTAAAATGGCAGAGGTCCTTCAGTTGGCCAGCCTAAAGCACGAGTTGCCTGCATTTTAAAACACTTTGGTGTCTCGTGAGCCTTGAGCGTGAAATCGTAGCCACACCATGGTGAACATCAACGAGTGCATGCTGCAAGACTAACATCGGGAAGGAACAGCCTTCAGTTCTAACCCTGAGCGACTATAGAACCTTGCAAATATCGCCTTCTGCGCGCTGCCATCTTCGTCTGTTGGGCTGTGGAATGCCTTCTGAGCATGCACTGTTGCTCTGCTGTACAGTATATCATACGCTGCGCATGCCTCCACAACTCAGTGACTCAGCATTTTTTGTCCTGGTGATAAACGATGCAAAGGTCTACAGCCGCAGCAATTCCGTGCGTTAGTGCCTTCTATCTACGCGGCGGGTAATTACAGAAAGGAAAATGTATATATCCTTGTTCCACATGGACATGAAAGTGGTACAGAGATCAGAGTGTCGAACCGAACCCGAACCGAAAACCGGATCAAAACCATTATTTTTGACCGTACCGGAACAAAACTGAAACCGAAATCGAACGCTTCATATTGAACCCGAACCGGAACGAAGCCATAATCTGATGTGGCGGTTACCGGTTCAACGAAAGCGGTTTAGGGCAAATTGTGCCAATAATCAATCTATGGGAAAGGTTGCGGGCGTATATTTTTCTTATGTTGCCAAGACTAATCCTACATACTGTGAGATATTTTTGCATTTCGTTTTTATTGCATACGTAATAAACAATACATCATCGTCTGGAGAGCTTTAACTTTCCTTTGTTTTTTGGATTGACCCTGGCGGCGCGGTAGCGGTGGCGGCGATTTCAAAGCACCGCTTGGCCGCTTGGCTACGAAATATCCAAGTGTCGGAGCGGATTGCGCCACTGTAGGCTTGGAGGCCTACGCGTCTGCGAATGTTTGACCTCAAGATGGACCGCAGTTGCAGTCGATGAGCCATTTAGCCAATCGAGCACTGAGAGCGCACAACGTGACCTTCCGCTTGAGTGCAGCGACACCCTGAAGGAAGGGGGGACAAGTACCGCGCTGCATCGGCAGTATAGTTTGTAGGGTCGCCTGTGATTTTTTCAATGAAAAACAATCTTTTCTTCAACGCGCTCAGAATGTTACCTGACAAAAAAAAATAAAATGGTTTGTCGGAGGCAACGTTGCTTGGCGATAATTCGCCGACGCGCCGCGCCCTGGAAGGAGGCCAATGGGTGGAGGATAGGGGGGGGGGGGGAAAGAAAATGTGTCTGTTTTTTTTTTGTAGGTTTGTCAGACTAGCAAGGCCAGCATGTCGCCTGTTTAACCATTTTCTCATTTTTTTATGTCCTCTTTCATCATCTCCAACTGAGCATTCGAGAAACGTCGTTCGCTGTGGTGGCATTACCGGAACTTTGTTCGGTGGCTGACAGGTACAAATGACCCGGTCTGAGTTCCTCAGACCGGGTCGTAGAGCGTTGTTTGCGATAAAAAGTCAAAGTGACTAGACAAAGCATCGCCACGGGATCTTTAGAACAGTTTTTTCTCCGCCGGAACCTGAAGCGCTAGCAAGATGTAGTCACATTTCAATATACGTGCGTGCTCACGTGCCCGGTCATTGACACATCGGCCAGTTTGGCCCATGTATACACGACCACAGCTTAACGGGATTCGATAAACTACCCCAACTGCGCACTCGACGTCCCCGTTTCTGTGTTTTACGGCACATTTATTTCTTCTCGTTCCCCTGTCAGCCACTCTATGGCATAGCTGTGACCTCTTCCTGGGTGCCAAAAACAGGTAGCTTGTATAAACAAACACGTGTGTGCAGAGCAAAACAAACCAAAACATATAAAGGGCAAGCAATCTAGCTAGAGACCTTTTTACTGTTTACAAAATCACAGCCCAGCGTGTGATCTTCACAGCCCAGAACGTGCGTGTTTGTCGCTTCGGAAAGCGAGCAAAGCACGTGCTATGCGCCCGAACACTATAGATGACACCGGCCACAACCTCTTTTTTGGAACGGTCTATAGACCCATCCCGAAAATACGCCCTCTTCTGGCAGAGTTTGAAATACTGCACAGCTGCGTGTGCAAAAGACACCATAAAATGGAAAGCCGATCGCTTATATTTAGTTCACTTAGGAACAGTAACGTACAAGTAATAGCCTTGCTAATTTAATGGTGTCTTTTGCGCACGTCACTGTGCATAGCTTTCATATCTGCTTGGAGAAGGGATAGTATCGGGATGGGTCTATTGCAAGTATCTCGTGCTCAGAAAAGGCTGCAGGAAGTGCTCGGTCAATATTCAAAGGTCAAGTTAGGAACCGGTTCGAACCGTTTCGCGCTTATTAAAACCGGAAACCGGAGTTATATAATGTGCGCTACCCTAAACCGGAACCGAACTGGAACAAAATGCAATGCTACTGAACCCGAACTCGAACCTAACCGAAATAATTACCGGTTCGACACCCTGATAGAGATGTCTAGGGAGTTTTGTCCATGCGCACGAAGGTTAGAGGCAATGGGCCGTTCTGATCTCTGCATACGCAAGGCCCAGTTAGAGGTCAGCAGAGGGCGAGGAATACTCATGAATGACAGAAATTGTGCAGTGTTTCCCAAGGCGTGCATCATAATAGTTGGCTAATGAAGTGACCACTGCATGAAGCTTCATGAAAACTGCGCCCATTTCACAGCATTTTGTCGATACATACAACACCAACCTCTTATTGATCAACGCTCTGATGGACCAGATGGGATATGAGAACAGCAGACGGGCAGAAATAAACAACACAAAATCTCATGTTTACATCAAGAAGATGAAATGTGAAGTAAGGTATGTTCAAGAATCCTTAGAGCAGCACTCAAATGGTCAGCCAAAAACTTGGAATAGGATAAGTTCCAGAGAGTGCATGCGGAAACACAGGACGACATGTCTATAGCAGACCTTGCGACGGCGATGGTAGAGAAGGCAAACAGGGCCACTGTTGAGGAGGTAACTGTCGATGCCTTAACACCAAACACGAGGCTCCTGTCATTATGGCACAAGAAGAACATTGAACTGCATCTGCACACATTTAGGAAAATAAAGGACTTGTAGCAACTCAGAAAAGTAGACCGGCTGACCAAGCAAGCAAGAGAACATGCCTGCAAGCTGAAACGAGGCGACTGGTTCAAGCTTTGTGAAGCATTCAACAAACGTATGACATTACACAACGTGTGGCACATATTTAACACAATGCTAGGAAAGACGAAAACTAGACAGATAGTTAAGAGAAGCTATAATAAAATAAATCCTGGAGCAAACGAGATTGACTTGTTTCCTTGTAGCCAGCTGCTCCAATGAAAGAGGTCTACGAACCGGAGAAGGAGACATGAACAAACCGTAGAAGGCATATTTCATGATCAGGAAATTTGAAGTGGCCAATGCAAAACGAATGGTGAAGAGCACGCCAGGGCTGGATCAAATCAGCGGCAGCATGCCACGACAACTACCTATGAGAATGAGCGAACAGAAATTAAAGCATTTTTAAAAAAGTAATAGCGCCGAAAACACAGACAAGGACAAAGTGAAGAAACACAAGGCACCTTGTGTTTGTTCACAATTTGTCTTCATCCTTGTCTGTGTTTTCGGCGCTATTACTTTTTAACACTATGAACCAACTAGCCCACATATCCACTTGTGGATAGGTGGGCTAGTTGATTCAATGTGTAAATGTGGAAGTTCAATGTGGACATGTTGAAGTTCAATGTGGAAAATGGCAACTCCGTTTCATTTTCCACATTCAGAAAACGACGTTCCCTTCAGGATCTCCTAGAAAGACCCGACACCAAATACCTCGATCTAATTACGCATAAATCTTTATTAAACTGGTAAACAAATTTTGAGATATGCAAAGTCACCAAAACCTGCTACTTTTAGCGGTCAATGTGCGGCACAGCCAACAGCGAACCAAAGGCGCCCTTACAGAAATGTCATATATGACCCAGATATGTTTGATATAGGGCCGTATATGGGCATATAAGTAGACATATAAGGTCATATATTGCCATACAAGGGCTGAAATCAGGGCAGATATGGTAAGGTGACACCATATACACGAACTCATCTCTGTGACGTCACGGCGCGGTGGTGGCGCGTCGGTCGCACTTCCGGTCTGGGGCTGTGGGCAGAAGTCCCCATGCCAGACGTGTATTCCTGCGTTGTTTTGAAAGGAACCAGACAAAAACCTGCCTTCTCGCCAAAACGCCGCGGCTGGGGCCGTACCAAAAGTGCCGAGAAAGGTTTGAAGGTCAGTTTTCACGTGCTCGGTTCGTCCGAGAATCTGGATATGTGCCGTGAAAAGGGAAAAGCAGACGCCGTCGGACAACGATTGCTTGGGCGGGAAGCACTTTGGGTTAAATTCACGGATACTTGTGGTCATCAGATTTATTTGTTTTGTTCCAACATGAACGCCGGAAAACCGCTAAGTTGTGCGGACCACCTGCGGACTACGTTCAGTGCGTCTTCAAGTTCAAACGGCCGCCTGATTGTTCGAATTGTCGTCTGCTCTTTCAAACGTTTCTGCTTGTCGTCTGCTCTCTTAGACGACGCCGGTCCGTAGACCAAATGTTGGACCGGTACTTGCGATAAGAAGTGAGTGCAGGCCTCAAAAGACTTGAATTTGAAGGTTGGTAAGCAGGCTCGATGTAAACAGTAGATACAAGGAGATGTTGGTCATTGTTACCAGTGGCCAACACCGACTTGTTATGCCTAATTCAGTTGGTCCGATTCTGCTTGCGATTTTCAGTATCGTCGTCGACCATCTCAGCTACGGTTCACGCTGCTCATCACGCTCATCATGCGAATCGGGCTTTAGCGTACAATCTGCGGCGTCCACGCGGAATGAATCGCCACATGTCACATTATTCACGCGAAGTTTTGCGGTGTAACGAGCCTCGGTAATTTCGCTGATGCCTGATACTCCTGTATATGGCGCTATATGGTGCCAGTCAAAATGTAGATGAGGTAGCACTTCCGCGTCGGCGGTATCGGGACTACGCCGGCCCGCCCATGGTAACAGGATGGCAGCGCCTGGCCATGGGCGCCGGGAAGCTACCGGCCCCGGCCGGCGTCGGAGTTTCGTCTTCTCACTGGCTAGTCCAGCCGTAGAAGTTACAGTGACTGGCCGGCATCGGGTTTTTGCTGTCTTTGCTGGCTAGTCTTTCCATGGAGGTTCCAGTAACTGGCCGGCATCGGTATTTTGCTGTCTTTGATGGCCAGTATTTACGGAAGTTCAGTAACTAGCGGCATCGGTATTTGCTGTCTTTGATGGCCAGTATTTACATGGAAGTTCAGTAACTGCCCGGCATCGGTATTTTGCTGTCTTTGATGGCCAGTATTTACATGGAAGTTCAGTAACTGGCCGGCATCGGTATTTTGCTGTCTTTGATGGCCAGTATTTACATGGAAGTTCAGTAACTGCCCGGCATCGGTATTTTGCTGTCTTTGATGGCCAGTATTTACATGGAAGTTCAGTAACTGGCCGGCATCGGTATTTTGCTGTCTTTGATGGCCAGTATTACATGGAAGTTCAGTGACTGGCCGGCATCGTCGCTTTGCTGTTCGCAGGCTGGCGAGCCCCGGGAACTTCCGTTTACTGACCGGCATCGTTTTATTTTTTTTCCTTTTTCACTATGCAGTCAATTCATTGAGATTCCGACGAACTGCGGCAATTCATGAATAGCGAGTGGAAATGTTTGCGTTGATCAATCCTTCGTAAATGACTGCCGACGCTGGCGTATTTGATCCCACCATGGCAAGGCTGACGTGTTTTATCGCGAAAACGCGAGAGAAAACAATGCAGTGAGGAAAATTTGCAGTCCAGGATTTGAGAATCTTACCCCCTACGCCACGAAAATTAAGTTTTACAACGCCGAACGATACTTTTTTCAGGAAGTTAGTTTATTTTGATGTACTATACTTAAGGTCCGGCGTTATACGCACGTGTTTGGCTCTGATAAAAAAAATAAAAACGGTATAGCGGAGCCTCGAATGAAAAAAAAAAGAAAAAAGACGTGGCATGATTGAGCGCGCGCTTTGAGTTACAAAAACAATAATAAACATTGCTTTCCAGAAACTAGAAAAGTAAGAGATGTGTTTATTGCTTATGACGCCACGAGAGGTACATAACTCTCCTGAGAGATCATTTTATTGGTCATTTTAATCTAGTGTGAAAATATGCTATTTCAGGCAGGAATCGACGGTTTTATGTGGTAGTTACGATCATCTAAGAGAAATATTATAAATGTTCACATAGCCAAACGATATCTGTCTCTTAATAGCTTATGTTATACGAAATACCGTACCAGAGGAACGCGAATATAAAAACTTTTTTTTCTTTAGTCAAAAAAGCGAGAAACACCAATGAGTTGTGGATGTTCACACTGCTGGGTTTGTGAATGTGACCCCTTGACGCTACCAAAAATAAATGTTACAATGCCGAACGATACCATTTCTGAAATCTAGTTTAATTATCCGCGCTGTACTTGAATCTCAGGAATAAAAAAGTGTTTAGGCCTAATAATAAGTAAAACTGCGGTGCACAACCTGTATAGGTAAGACCACGCGGCACGCGGGGGATAGCGCTGATCTACCAGAACAAAATTAAATACTACTTTCCGGAAGTCAGAAAATTAAGAGATGTGCTTAGTACGTAGCGCGCTATGAGCTCAACTAAAAACTGCCTTAAAATGGCGGTATTTTTGTTTCAATAGTGGGTGAAGATGACCGTTTTCATGACAAACTTTGGCTTCATCACTGTGGCAGTTTTACCACTTACACATTTTCCCATTTTGCTCTCAATGTGCCCGTTATTATTATTTTTATTTCTTCGTTGAAAGGACTTGCGCTGTTTGCCTACTACACTGACCCACCTATTAGCACGGAGGAAGCGAATCATCCCGGCAAAACAAGGGGGCCAGGGTTTCTGAATTGCATCAATTCAAATGTGGGCTCGCACTTTTTATTTTCACCTTCTGCGTGATTGTTACCCTGAAGAACGGTGCCGACGACAGCATAAACATAAAAAAATATTTAAAATAATAAAAACTAATACAAAAAGGTGTGAAAATTTTTAAAATAATAAAAACGAATTCAAAAAGGAGATACAAAAATATTTAAAATAATAAAAAGTAATACAAAAAGATGAGAAAAAGTATTTAAAATAAAACCTAATACAAAGAGGTGAGAAAAAATATTTAAAATAATAAAAATAATACAAAAAGGTGAGAAAAGATTTAAAAATAAAAACGAATACAAAAAGGTGAGAAAAAAAAATATTTAAAATTATAAAAAGTAATAAAAAAAGATGAGAAAAAAATATTTAAAATAATAAAAACCAATGCAAAAAGGTGAGGAAAAATATTTTAAAATAAAAAAAAATACAAACGAAAGAAAACAAATGGCGTTTACAGCGATTCGAACCAACGACCACACGCTCAGCAAACCAGAGCGTCAACACACTAGGCTACCGCCGCCCGGCTGACCTCGGCTCTTTTTCTAGAAGGTTGCATGTCTGCTGAATTCGTTTTGAATCATTGTAGGCTTAGTTTCGTATTTATTATTTTGCAACATGTTCAGAGTTTTTTCATAATATTGTGGCGATATAGACGTGCGCAATAATTTATTATTGTTGTGTCTTTTATGAGTTTTATAATGCGGTTTGCTGATCGTTTTATTTCAAACGTGTAGAAGATACAAATACTATCTCATCGAATCAACGGCCTATGTTTAGCACGTTTTGCCGGCCGTGTGCGTTTGAATGCCTGTGTTCACGACCGGCTAACGGTCCAATTACCCGATTAGTGGTGATGCGTGGAGTTTGCTTTAGTTTCAAATGTGTCCGACAAAGACGGAAGCGACTGTGGGACGTGGAACTACGTCAAATCTGCTCAACAGCCAAGATCATGGCACGGGATCGAAGTAAGTTCGTTTTTTGTTCGTTAGGGCTAGAATATTTCCTGCGTTCAAAAGACTTGTCATTGTCTGCACATCGCTTGCTTTTACCAGTATTACTAATTGTGCGCGAATGGTGTTATGCGAGGCTGTTTTTCTTTTTTCCCCGATGCAGAGGCTGTCTACTCGTTTAAGTTCGATCAGTAGTGGCGGAACTCTTTGGGAGACGGGGTGGGGGTCTGGGGAGCCAAAGGCGGAAGAGGAGGGGGGGGGGGGGTTGATTTCCTCCCTCCGCCGTATTGTTTACTGGTTAAGCTAAAATGTCTGGAAGATGCGGTGCCCCTCCATCGCCGACGCCACTCTCCGTACTTGCGTGCTGAGAGCTGGACCCGACAAAAAGCAGCGATTGATTGATCGAGCAAGTCCGTAGCTTTCGCCGCCCCAGTCGTCTGCAGACGCCTTCATTTTCGCAATTCGTACTCAGAAAAGAATTGCCAAAAATTGGTGCCGCGATGAATTCACCCCATGGTGATTAATGCATAGCATACCACTGCCGATCGCAAGAATTTGTGCCCGCGAAATAATTTTTGACGCCGGCACTTATTCCTCGCGAAATGTCGAGCTCTAAAGATCATTCGCTGTACACGTGTTTCGTATGATCCAACGCACGTGTAACGAATTTCAGACCTCCAGAAACACTCAGGCTGCTTCAAATGGTAAAGCATTTATTCTCTTCTTACTGGTGTTTTTTTAGAGGCTATCCAGTATTAATTACAAGCTTCTAGGGAAATGTACAAGCATGTCCTCAATTAAGGTAGTGTTTCGCCAGTTTTTGTTATCTATATTTTGTTCAGTGTAAGTATATAGTGTTAGACATGCCTCACCCCATCCCTGTTTTTCCTGTGGTATTCCCTTCAGCGAATGGTGTAAGTTGTAATTGTTTTTAGTTGTTCCATGATTGTAGTAAGGTGGTGAGCTGGTACTAATTGGACACCTTGAAAAATAGTTTGCAAAAAGCCAAGGAGACAGGGAGAGTAACACGTAGACCTCATGCGAGCGCAGTCTGAACTCGCATAAATCAGAGGAGGGAGAAATCATGTATGCGGAAGGAGCTCGAGCACAGGCCCAAGTGGAACGCGCTGATTTACCTGTTAGCAAGAGCAGATTTAAAAAAAACATAATTTTTATGTCAGTTAAGGTAACAGATGGATGGCTAATACATAAAAACAGCTCTATCTCTCTCTAAAATCTATGATGGATTGTCACCTACCTATGCACTGTTTACACTGCTCGTGTATGTCATCCTTAGGAAACACGTGAATAATTAGCAGTTACTATAAAAAAAAACATACAAGAGAATTATTTTAGGCCTTTATTATTCTTAGTATGGGCGAACAATATGTCTGCACATCCGTCTGTTACCTGAGCTGCCGAGGAAATTGTTTTTACAGTCTTATGCCTATGGGTGAATTAGCACATTCCACTTGGACCTGTTCGAAATTTTGCGAAAGCTCCTTCCGCATTCTTTATTTTTTTCTTTTCCAATTTATTTGTGTTGGGAGTTTGCACTGGTATGTAGTGTACGTATTCATCTCCTTTATTCCTTGTTTTTTGTGCGCTATATTTCAAGATGTTCAATCAGAATGAACTCACCACCTTACTGCATGGAAGG